>JAECUM010034153.1:0-56787 GCA_016617855.1 Megalonaias nervosa
GGCCACTGACTTCTTTCGAAAAGAGATAATATTCATTTTCCCAAATTCAATCAAAACTCAAAATCCCTTTTATTTTATTTTAACCCTATGATGTACGTGTGTGAGAGCGTGAGAGTAGCTCCTTATTATTCTAAAAAATCAAAACCAAGAGGCACTTACTTTTTTCAGTCTGGTCTATTCTGGTATATATTTTTACAATCCAATTCTCAACACAACACAACACTTTTAAAAAAGTTCATAGACTTATGTGTGTTTTTTCTTTCACTCTCTCTCTCTCTCTCTCTCTCTCTCTCTCTCTCTCTCTCTCTCTCTCTCTCTCTTCTGATTTTCGTCACTTTCACATGCTTTTCCTCCTCCTCCTCCTCCACCTCCTCCTCTTCTTCCTCACTTTTTTATCGTCTTCTTTTCTTTTCTGTCTTCTCTTCCTGAACGAGTCGGGGTTCTTCCTTTGCCGAGGGCACCTCTTCTTCTTCCTCCTCCTGCTCCTGTTGTTTCTTAGAGCACTCTGAAGACCAATGTCCTTTCTCTTGACAATGATAATAGGTATCTTGACTTTTGTTTCTTTTGACACTGGTCTTGCTTTCTTGGCGGTCTGGACATTCTGTAGGACAATGCCCTTTCTTTTGACAGATATAGCAAGTATCTTGATTTTTATCTCGAAAGGAGGGGTAGTCCGTCGGCTTGTCAGAAGAAATCTTTCGTATGACACCTCGCAAAGCTCTAATCAGAAGTTCGATCTGTGTGGGTTCTTCCATCGTGCTGATCGACTTGAGAGCGAAATGAATACTGAGAGAGAAGGCACCAGCCCTTTATATACACTGAGCCTTACATGGATATATAGGGGTCCATGGCGTTTCAAATGTAGTCATTTGACTTTTTGCAATCAAGATGAAACGATCGCATCATTTCGTAAAGAAAGGAGAGGAAAGTAAGAGGCAGAAACGTGATTTATCGCCTCGCACAGTAGCTGAAGTCTTGGCTCAAATTCATGCCAGCGATTTTGAAGATGAAATGAGTGAGCCAGACTCCAGATCCAGAGAGTCTACACTCAGTCAAAGTCCATCACCACCAGTAAACCCTGAAAAGTACTTTCACATTCGAGAGACGGACAAACACTCCTCCAGAAAATTTAGAACTACAGCCTACACGTACACGGTGACGTTTAAAGATTTCAAGTCAGACGTACCGTTGGAGAAACCAAAGGGGTTCATCACCGACGTGTGGGATTCTTTGTTAACCACACTGAAACAGCAATGTGAAGCCAAAGAAGACGATCGCTTGAGACTTTCCATTCATCACGACAGTTTGAAGTCCCCCGTTTGGATAGAGTTTAGCAGCCCATCAGAAATGACACCTTCCAAAGTCATGGACAAGATTCAACACGTGCAACAATGCAACGACAAGTTTCACATCACCGGCGGAAAAGCTACACTGTTCATGACCCATGTGTCTTTTCCCCAAAGGACAGGACAACGCAAAAAGGTGTCCTTGGTAGCACCAAAACAGAGCATTATTCAAATTAACAACACTCAAGACCAGATGTGCTTAGCCTGTGCCATCGTGGTGGGACGAACGTATGCCGACAAAAACGACACGACAGAATGGAAAAGAGCCTGGAAAATTATTCGAAGATCGTACCGAGCCAATCAACGATGAGAAGCAGAACTCCTGTTAAAGCAAGCAGGGATATCCAAAGACAGGCCCTGCGGCATTCCTAAAATGCAAAAATTGCAAGACGTCTTGGCTCCACATTACAACTTGAAAGTGCACCCTCAAGAAGTGCGCGGACCTCTGTTGTTTCGAGGCAAAGATTTCAAAGACGGAAAATACATTCATGTCTTTCATCACAATGAACATTTCGATACCATTACCAGTATCACTGCATTCCTGGGATACAGATATTACTGTGAGAAATGTGACAATGGCTATAACAATCGAGAGTAACACAAGCATTGTGGATCGAAATGTGAGGGATGTTTGGCCTCTAAGCCCTGTCTGAACGAAGGACAAGAACGAGTGCATTGCCCAGCTTGTCAGCGCACGTTTGTCAATCCGACCTGTTACCAACAACATTTAAAGGCTCAAGGTTCGCAGCGGAAAAGTGCTTGTTAACTCCTGAGATTGTGCCCTACTTGTGGACAAGGCATACGTACCAACAATGCCAAGGCGCACATATGTTCAGGAAAGAAACGATGTCATATTTGTCACCAAATCGTGAACTTGGAATACCAATGCTACATTCACAAATGCCAATCCAAACATGAGGAAGAAGATAATAACCAGAAGAAAGGCATTTTCTTCTTTTTTTTATTTCGAATGCATGCAAGAGACTGGCATTCAAATTCTTAATTTCTGCGTGGCTCACCGAGCGTGTGAGAAGTGCATCCAAGAGCCTATCTTTACTCACTGCCCTCACTGTAGCAAGATTCCTGGAGGACGTGAAAAAATCTTTCGGGGACCTAACACATTGGCCTATTTTGCCCAATGGATCTTAAACCCTATCGACAAGACGTGGAGCCAAGAACACATCGAACGTTACGGAGATTGTCATCGCTATGCTACGGTGATGGCTCACAATTTCTTGGGATACGATGGACAGTTTCTTTTAAGATACTATACGTAACAAGGCACCGAACGTCTTAAAGTGACCTTGAACGGAGCCAAAATCATTTCCATGCAAGTGGGACAAGTGCAGTTTAAAGATTCGATGAGTTACTTGGCCATGCCTTTGAGCCCAATGCCTAAAACGTTTGGAATGACAGAAATGGCCAAAGACTATTTTCCGCAGTTTTTCAAGCCAATCAACATACCGTTCTACCCGATTTGCCCGAGGCTCACTACTACGACCCTGACAACATGCGTACTGAACAACGAGAAGCTTTCTACGCTTGGCACCACACTCACGCCTCGGACCCGTTTGATTTTGAGAAGAAATGTTAAAACATTGTCGTTCCGACGTGGACATTTTACGGCGTTGCTCTGGAAAATTTCGAGAACTGTTCATGGAGCACGGAGGTATCGACCCTTTGAAAGAAGCCTGCATCATTGCTAAAGCTTGTTCCTTAGTGTACCGCCAACGATTCATGCCAGACAACAACCTAGCTGTCATCAGTCCTCAAACGACTAACTTTTTCAAACGTCAATACGCGGTCAAAGCCCTACGCTGGCTACATTACTTGTGTGACAAGGAAGACAAATGGATCCAACACTCCCGCAACGGAGGAGGCGAAAATACCATCGAAAGGTATTCGGTGGATGGCTGGAACTAAGAAAACCCCCAGATCGTGTACGAGTTTAACGGGTGCTTCTTTCACGGATGTCACATCTGCTACCCTCAACGTGAGACTAAAAATCAGTTTTTACAACGGACCATGGACCATGGAAGACTTTTACGAGGCCACTTGTCAGCGTCGCTTGAAGTTAGAAGAGCAAGGATATCAAGTGGTAGAAATGTGGGAACACGAGTACGATCACCGTTTGAAAACCGATCCCGAGTTTCAGCGCATCGTGGAAAGTTACAAGCTGGTGGACCCACTAAACCCGCGGGACAATTTGTACGGAGGAAGGACGAATGCCACCTGTTTTCTGTACCAAGCCGACGAGGAGAAAGGAGAAGAAATCAAATACTTGGACGTGTGTTCTCTGTATCCTTACGTGTGCAAATATAGTCTCTTTTCCGCAGGGCACCCACAATTGCTGACGGAACACATCGACGTGGAAAACATTCGACAATACAAAGGATTGAACAAGTGCAAAGTCTTTCCTCTCACGAACTTGTACCATCCCGTGTTACCACACCATTGCCAAGGAAAACTGATGTTTTCCTTGTACCATACTTGTACCGAAACGTGCAACCAAGACCGGCCTTTTCAGCACAGCCAGGAAGAACGCGCCTTAACGGGAACGTGGGTCAGCGTGGAATTGTTCAAAGCTCTGGACCTGGGATACCAACTGTTAGAAGTGTATGAAATTTACTACTTTCCCAAGACAGAAAAATACCCAAGAGCGACGAGACTCAGAAAGGTATTTTCGCAGACTACGTGAATGCCTTTTTGGAACTGAAACAAGAAGCTAGCGGCTATCCTTCCTGGTGTCACAATCCCGAAGGTCAAAAGAAATTCAAAGAGAAATACTGAGAGCAGGAATGCATCACTTTAGACCATATCGAGAAAAACGAAGGAAGACGATCGTTTGCCAAAGTGATATTAAATTGTTTGTGGGGCAATATGGCACATCGACCGTGATTACCCAACACGGAGTATTTGACAGAACCTTACCGCTACTTCCAGATGATTCCCGACAAAACCAAATACATGAAACACGTCGACGTCATTCGTGAGGACTTGATCTTAGTCAATTACAAAGAAGAACTGGACTTTGTAGAAGAAGACGAATTTGGAAATGTCATCAATGCAGCTTGCGTGACAGCCCATGCTTGCTTAAAACAGTACAAAGCTTTAGAACTGTTAGGTGATCGTGTGCTGTATTTTAACACGGACAGTTGCATCTACATTGATCCCCTGTTTCAACAACACCCTAACATCGAAGGAGACCGTTTAGGAGCCTGGACGGACGAGAATCCCAATGACAAGATTCTAAATTTTGCAAGTTGCGGTCCCAAAAATTACGGCTACGAATACCGGGACAATCAAGGAGAAGTTCACACAGAGTGTAAAGTGAAAGGATTGACTCTCAGTTATCGCACCAGTCGACTGGTGAACTTTGGCGTCTTGAAAGAAGCCTCGCAGTCTGGACAGGATGGAAATTTTAAAGTGACCACCCACGGACCGCACAAGATTGTAAGTTTGCCCACACACCAAATCATTAGCAGACCCTTGGAAAAAGTCTATCAAATCGTGTACCAGAAGCTAGCACGGCTTCCCAAGGGAAATAAATTATTTTGTTAAACTTTACAAAGCTTGTTGGCTTCATTCTTTTCTCTTGTTAATTTTGTACGAGCCTAAACGTAACAAAATATACTTTCTATCCTACTGCGTGGCATTGTAGTTTACTTGCTAATTCTAACTAATAACTACTCCCTTTAGTAGCTGCAATATTAGATAGAGACGGCTCCCGCAGATAGGGGGCGCCACGATCCATCATGGAAGATATCTGATGTATATTAGGAACCTGTATTAATAAACCCTGTGTGTAACGACTTGATGTCAGATGTTACTCCAAAAGATACATAAATTTTGCAGTGAGTGAAAATGGCGAAATTGTGGCCGGATTGGAAACAGCGTTTCGCGCGCTTTAGGATCGCCACGAAACTAAACAAGGAAGATGAGGCAGTTCAAGTAAGTTCACTAATATATGCAATGGGGAAAGAAGCAGAACAAATATTTAAATCGTTTTAGTTTGCTAACGACGAAGATGCCGACAAGTACGCCCCAGTTTTGCAGAAATTTGAAGATTACTTCGTCCCCAAGTGCAATGTAATCCACGAAAGAGCGTGTTTCCACCAACTTAGTCAAGGACCAGGAGAGTCTGTGGAGGTAATTTTACGAAAGCTTTATGAAATTGCCGATTATTGTGACTTTGGCGCACAAAAGGACGAAGCAATAAGGGATTGTCTTGTAATTGGAATTCTGGAGGTTTCTGAAAAGCTACAAATGGAGGCCGACCTTACCTTAGTGAAAGCCATACAAATAGCGAGACAGAACTGGTAAAAATTCAGATACGCGACGAAAGTCAAACGGTCAAAGATTTGGATGACATTTCTAAACAGAACAAGGCATCAGGCACTAAACCAGGATCGACCAACCGAAATGGACAGTGTCAGTGGCAAAAACCAAATCAAAAATGCAACAGGAGGCATGGTAGAGGTGAGAGATGTCCAGCTAAAGGAAAACGGTGCAAAAGTTGCAACAAGCTCGACCACTTTGCCATTGTCTGTCGCTCAAAAAGAGTAAATGAGGTCACATTCAATGAAACACCAGCCACAGATTATGCGGAATACCAAGAAGCATTCTTCCTTGGCTTAGTAACTCTGTGCGATGACGATAATGAGGCATGGCGCGTGATGTTAAACATTTGTGGAGCCTCGGTTCACTTCAAAATATACACTGGAGCAGACGCAACAATTATGTCTGAAGCTACCTACAACTCTCTTCCAACAAAATCAAAGCTGAGACAATCGGAATCCAAGTTGTGCAGCCCTGGAGCAAGAGGCGAGTTTATGGCACATACTACCTATAAGAAGGTATCGTACCAGTTTCGGGTATTTGTCATCAAGGGACCACGTGCCTATAATCTTCTTGGACGTGCAGTTGCACATGCAATGGGTCTTGTGAAAGAGTTGAGGAGATCAACAAAACAGCCTTTGGGCACTTTGGCCTGTTGAAGTGTGAGCCAGTAAAGATCATACTCCAGGATGATGCCAGGCCATACAGTATAGCTGCACCCAGGCGAGTACAATTTCCTTTGTTGTCTAAGCTGAAAGAAGAATTGCTCCACATGCAGCAGGAAGGCATCATTAAGGAAGTAACTGAGCCCACAGAATGGGTAGCAGTCCCTATGAAAAATGGCAAAGTCAGAATTTGTGTTGACTTAAAGAAGCTTAATGAGGCGGTCAAACTGGAAAGATATATGCTCCCTACTTTAGATGATATATCACCGAAGCTGATAGGCTCCACTGTCCACTGTCTTCTCCAAACTTGATACAGAAAGCGGATTTTATCAAATACTTTTCCATTTTGAAAGTGCAAAACTGACAGCCTTTATTACACCGCTGGTTCGCTTCTGCTTTAAACGAGTCCCATTTGGTATTGCGTCGGCATCAGAGATTTTCCAGAGAAAAATGATACAGCTGCTGACTGCTCATGAAGGGGCAGAGGCCATTATGTATGATATACTAATTTATGGCAGAATCTTAGAGGAGCACGACAGACGCCTAAATTTGGTACTGGAGAACCTCAGTAGGAGTGGTCTCAAGCTCAACAACGAAAACTGTGAATTTAGGAGGAACAAACTGGAATTCTTCGGTCACGTGATCAGCTCGGATGGCATACTTCCCAGTCCAGCAAAGGTTGTCGCAGTAAAAGAGCTACCTGCTCCATTAAATATCAGTGAGCTTTGTAGCACCATGGGCATGATCAACTACTTTGGTAGATTTCTCCCAGATTTGTCTACAATAATGCGACCAATTATGGACCTGCTGAAATCAGACAGAGTCTGGTACTGGGGCCCAGACCAGGATTACGTCTTCTCGAAAGTCAAGGAGATGCTGACATCCACACCAGTCTTAGCATTTTATGACCCTGGCAAGGTGACAGTTGTCAGCGCTGATGCCAGCAGTTATGGAATTGGTGGGGCAATATTCTAACACCATGGATAGAAACTCAAGCCAGTTGCCTTTTGTTCCAGAACACTCACCCCTGCTGAGGTCAAATAAGTACAGATAGAGAAAGAGTGCCTTGCATGTGTGTGGGCCTGTGAGAAGTTTTCATGATATCTTGTTGGACTGGACTCCTTCAGATTGCATACCGACCATAAACCGCTAGTGCCACTGATCAACACACATGATTTAGACAAAGCTCCTTTGAGGTGTCAACGACTGTTGATGCGGTTGAGACGCTTCAACGCAAAGGCAGAGTACGTAGCTGGGAAGCTTTTGGTAGTTCCAGATACCCTTTCTCGGAGCCCTCTCCTAGGCCAGGAAGCCCCATACGAAGAGGAAATGGAAGTTTTTATAGAGTCAATGGAGGCATGCAGGCCAATTTCCGATAGGAAATTAGAACAAAAAAAAAGAAGGTTACAGGAGTGACCACCATCTGCAGACTGCAATGACATTCGCTAGAAATGGATGGCCAGATAAGAAAAATAGCTGTCCCCTAGATGTACAGCCAGACTTTGCTGTACTTAGTGAACTCTCAATTCAGAACGACCTATTTCTCTTCAGGGACAGAGTTATTATACCTACAGTCTAGAGGCCCGGAATTCTTGATGACATTCACGAGGATCATCAGGGATTAGCCAAATGCCGTGAGAGAGCCCAAAGTTATGTATGGTGGCCTGGAATCGTGAGACAGATCCAAGACAAAATAGATACATGTGAATTTTGCCAGCACAGAGGAGGGATCCATTGAAGACGACCTCTCTACCAGACAGACCATGGCAGAAAATTGCATTCGATATTTGTGAAGCCAAACAAGAAAGATAACTGGTAGCTATTGATTACTTTTCACGCTATTTAGAAATTATGCATCTAACAAAAACAACCTCCCAGCAGGTAACTGGAAAACTAAAGAGAACATTTGCACGATGGAGAATCCCAGAAATCGTAGTATCAGACAATGGGACCCAATTCACTTTCTCAGAATTCAAAGATTTTTCTGAGAAGTACAGCTTCAAAAAAGTATTTACCAGTCCTCACAACACGCAAGCGAACTTGAAGCAGAAAGTGGTGTCAAAATAGCAAAGTCCATACTTAAACAGAATGATGTATTCCTTGCCCTGATGGCTTATAGAGCCACACCGACAGCTGCGACAGGTGCCAACCCAGCCCAATTAATGATGGGACGCCAGATGAGGGCCATCTTGCCCATTATTGGAAAGAAGTTAAACACCAAGTGGCCAAACCTCAAAATCATCAGGCAGAGAGACCTTAAGACAAAACAAAGATATGAATTCCCTTTCAACCGGCACTACACTACACGTAATGTACCAGATATTACTGAGGGAGACTGCATAAGAATCAAATGGCATGAAATGACAACGAGTGGTCAACAACAGGCATAGTTATTCAAGCCGACAAAGACCGAAGAAGTTACTTGGTAAAAACTCCCCAAGGGATATACAGGCGCAATCGAACCCATGTACAGCGGATGAAAAGCCCTGAAAATCTATTTCCAGTCAACACAAATTCGTCTACAGACATTGTAACAATGTCCTCACATTGTCCAGTCAGGACCCAGTTGGAGTCCAGCACAAAGTCTGTCTATAACATGGAGCCCGTGCCACCATCTGATGATTCTACCATCCAGCGTAACCCAGTGCAGCCGACCCCCAGCAAGCCAGCTGTACCCAATCGGCCCAACAATCCAAAAACTCCAGTGCGGACGTCAAGTGGGAGAGTAGTCCGAAAACCAGCCAGATTCAGTGATTTTGTCTAAGAAAGTGATTTATATTTATATATATATATATATATATATATATATATATATATATATATATATATATATATATGTCAACGCGTAGTTTAGTATTCGATTTCTGAATTATTGCAATAGAATTGGACTTTTAGGTTTTCTATAGTATTAGAATCAGGACTATCCTGTGCAAGTTTACAGTAATCTAGTATATAATTTAAGTCCGTCAAATTCTTGCTGTGGACAGTTCAGATACAAAGACAGTAAATTCATTGCTTACTTATTTAATGTTTTCATATTGGCGCAATTGAGTCATTTTTTTTCTTATCTAATCATAAGCAAAATGTTATGTTCGGATAATCTCAGAAGAGGGGAGATGTGTGGTATCGTAGTTTACTTGCTAGTTCTAACTAATAACTGCTCCCCTAAGTAGCTGAAATATTAGGTAGAGACTGCTCCCGGAGATAGGGGGCGCCGCGATCCATCATGGAAGATATCTGATGTGTATTAGGAACCTGTGTTAATAAACCCTATGTGTGTAACGACTTGAGATTTCCTCGTTTTCATGACACTTACCTCAGAATGCGTGTCACACAATGTCATAGAGAACAATGTTAGATTGTTAATTTGACAGTACTCCATTGCATTTCAGAGAGATAACTCTGGCTGGAACTAAACAGGGGTAAGAGTTATCCAGTTACGACTTACATTTTCAAGTGAGTGTATGACATTTTTAAAAAATGGAAAATATGATCTAGACATGAATTAACATAATCTCACATGTAGCCAAGAGACTCAACATTTTTTTAAGTCTGACGGAAGCTACAGCTCTTACAAAATGCACGAATCACACCTAGTTATGGTGTTTATTTCTGAATACAATGTTCCCTACACCTTAAGCTCCGTTATGGTACCGTTATGCCCTCGTGTGAACTATTAAGCTGGCTTAGGCCATTCCTTGAGAAATTACGCTCACAACTTCGAATTCCAAATTTTGCGGACTTTCTGGAGAAATTGTATATCGCAGCTGGACTAGGCCATTTCTTGAGACATTGCGTGCAACGACTTAGAACTCAAAATGTTTACCTATTTTAATAGGTGTGTGTGTGTGTGTGGGTCCAGAGATATCACCGCGTGACGCACGAGCGAAAATTCGCCACGCTCGTTTTTGTTTTTTTTTGGGGGGGGTGGTGTTAACGGATGTTTCTACGAAGGGCCAGAGAGAGAGAGAGAGAGAGAGAGAGAGTAGTGGAGTTGGGGAGACTTACCACAAAAAGGCGTTCAATCATGGCCCATACCTATATTTCATTATTGGTCGATCTGTCTGCTGCCTTGCCAGCCCACCCAGATATGGAAAAAGGCTCAGGGAGGTAGATCGTAGATTGGCCTTCGGACAATTTAATAATAATAATAATAATAATAATAATAATAATAATAATAATTATGAGGACTTTGTATAGCGCCTAATCTTTAGAAGCTCTAAGCGCTTTATTACATTTGACAACACTTAAAAAAACATATATAATGATATGATTACAAAAATAAAAACAAACACCACTACATTAGAAAACATGCTGTAAATATTTAAGGTAAGGAAACATTATTAGGTCTTTAAGTCTGTTCTTGCAGTTGAAATAGGTGAGTTTTAAGAGCGCTCTTGAATGAGATCACTTTGTCTTTGTGTCTAAGTTCAGTGAGCAATTCGTTCCACGTTGCTGGGCCCTGGTATGCAAAAGAACTTTGTCCATATGATTTCATTTTCTTAGTGGGAATAATGAGAATACGAGTAACAGAAGAGGAGCGTAAGTATCTCGCTGGTGTGTACACATGGGTGAGGTCAGATAGGTATTTTGGACTGAAGCCCGTCATTTTAATGTTGAATAATATGTTTTGACCCATATTAATAGGTTTTATATTAAACGTGAAGAAGGAAATAAAAATAAACGAAGCATTACAGTATGTGTATCTTCCTTGCTAATAAATGTACCTTAAAAGTCTTGACAGGTTATTGAAACATTTTGTCTTCGATATTGTGAACACTGTATTAAATCCCATGGAACGTTTATAATTAACCGTTCGAAGTCCCAGGTTCTTGTAGGTTACTTGGTGCAAGTTCAGTTATCTTTTTTCTCTCACTGAACATACTTCCCCGTGCATTATGCGAAACAGACAGACAGACAGACAGAGAGACAGAAACAGAAACAGAGAGGATTTCGATGAAAGTCTGCACCATGTTTAATTCATTTAAACAAGGGAGTCATGAATATTTACATTGTTTTTTATTAGAATACTCATGATTATTCATTGGAAATTTATCACAGATTTAGACAATATAGAAGCGATACTCACGTTTGACACAGAAACTAATGTTGAAACAGTATTTATATATCCGTATTTATACGCTATATATACATACATAAATACAGATATAATATTAATCTCAGCTGTTTAATTACTTCATATTTGTTTTGAAAGATTTATGTATTTATTTAAGATCTAAATATTTACTTAATATCAATTTTATCGCATTATTTTTTTAAAAATATTTGTATTCGTAATATATTTAAGACATTAAAACATTTTATAAAATATATTTAAATTTTGATTTGTTTATTATCATTTATTTATTTTCTTTATCTATTTAAGCATTAGTATTTTTTTTTATATTTGTAACAAGTGATTCCATGTTGTTGGAAATGCGAATAAAAATATTTTGTTTAAGATAGTCCATTGTACTAAAATTTCACGGATATCAAACCTACTACATGATGTCTTAAAGAGAGTTGCTTAATGAAATGTATCAATGGAATGTATTCAAGGTCTCATGGGACTGTTATTATTTCCATCAGAGTTATATTTCACAGTTATGAATATTATTCCAAGTTGTTGCATGGTGCATGCATTACACTTTTGGAAATATCATCATTTAAAGACTGTTGTAAAGGTAGGAAAGGTCTTCGAGGGAGTTGTTGCAGAGAAGGAATATGGAAGATGTTAAAAGTCTCAAGCTGTTGTCACTATAGCCACAGAGTTATATTTTACCATTATCGGGGTTACTCTACCTGGCTGCTTCATCCTTTCATGCTATATTTTTGAATTTCCTTCAAAAACGACTATTTTAATGGTCTTGAGGGGAGTCGTTACATAAACGGAATATTTGGAAGATATTCAACGTTTAAAGAGATTTGTTTTTTACTATTGCAAACATAATCATATTTCACCGCTCTGGGCGTTGTTCAAATTTGTTGCATTATCTTTGCATACCATTTTCTGGAATTTAGTCCTAAGAAGACCAGTTTGTAGGTTGGAATGGTTTCCAGGGAAGTTGTTGCATAAAATGAATATTTGGAATATAGAGACTGTTGCAATCACCCTACAGGGTTATATTTCACCGCTATCTGCTATGGGGGTTATTCCAAGTTGTTGCATGATGCTTGCATGCCATTTTTGGAGCTTAGTCTTAGAAAGATTGATCCGAACGTAGGAAAGGTCTTGAGGGGAGTGTATGATGAGTAGAGCTAATAAAGAAAGCATGTAGACATACTAACAGATTTAAATAGACATTTGTTGGTGGGGTTTTTTTAGATATTTTCCTTACGTTTTGGACAACAATGAGTATTATATATTCATGGTAATAAACATATTGCACCTATTGCTACAAAGGGTTACATCTGAGAAATGTCTAAAAGAAATTTTACATTGGATTAAATGTATTGTCAATTATTATGTGATGCAAATGATATAGCAACAACTAGGTGGTGATTTTAAGAATTTTATTTGTGTTGTTTTATAAATAATAAACAGACAACAAATATATATGTTAACCAGTTCTATGAATACAACTGTTCTGGATGATTACCCCAGCCTCAAGATGGGAGATGTCTTACAAATCTGTTATTATGTGTACCTTGAAGTTGATGAGGAAATACAAGCTTCATTAAATTATTTTACCAAACTTGAGAAGTTGATCTAATTTGTCCATGTACTTTATTCAGTCTATATATCCATATACTTGCCAAGATGTACAATCAGTTATCTCTCGCTATCTTCCTCCCCCCCCCCTTTAATTTAATTCTTTTCTCGGTAATGGAAAACTAATTAGAATCCGAGTGAAACGGCTACGACAGTGGGAAAAACAATTACATCTGATACTGTTTGAAAATAAAATTAAATATTGTCTAGTTTCATTCAGCGTGTAGCTAACAACATGCATCAACAAAGTGTTGTACTAAAGGTATATAATTCTTTATAGGCGTTAGAAAAATGTTATATAAAACCGCTTGCTTTCTGTCCGATTTACGTTAGGAAACAGCAGCAGACTATTACTTTGTACTAAACGAATTTGGAATGAACTCCTGAATGAACCTTCTTATGGCTGTAATCTGAAAACAAAATAAACTGTATCATTCAATTGAGTTTAGAAATGTTATATAAGTTAAGTGAGTGAAAGACATGAAACTGTTCATCAAATCTCTTTCGCTCATCCGGAATAATGGCCAGTCAATAAGACTGTCGACTTGATTATAGGCAATAGCTGTTATCCCATTCCTAATACTGGATTAACTTAATAATAGGTAATAGATATTATCCCATTCCAATGAATGGACTGACTTAATAATAGGTAATAGCTATTATCCCATTTCTATGCATGGATGAGCCTTGTCATTGAACATGAATTCCTAATACAAAAATGTTGCTAAAGTTTGTAAACGCAGAGTACGAGCTGTTCATTGAAGAATTACGCTATTAACGACACCATACCAGCATCATTACAGCAGTGGGGACATATATGCTTTACAAATATATTTGCTAGTGATCTGCTGTCATTGTTGTACATTTGTAAATTATTATATGCATACTTACCTCATTTTCATTTGAAATATTCAGGCTAGATAGGGTCAGTCTCTTTTCCACATGTGAGGACCTGCTGATATGAACTGCAGCAAGGTCGTTTCTCATAACTTTTATAAGCATGATTTAGTCGTTACTGTTGTATGCTATGTTCTTTTACAGGTTGAAGTTGTCATGTGTTACCGGTATATCAACTATTACTTACACTGTACACCTCAATGAGAATGGTTCAGTCGGTTGTAAATGAAGTTCAAGGTTGTGGTAATTACTCCAAGAGAGTAGGTGGTATATTAGTGAAGGTATTAAAATGATTTGCAATACCACTTGGACAACGGCAGTAATCATCAGTAGTCAATACAATATTAAAATTCAAATGTTGCCACAATTTCTTTCGGTTGATTTTTTTTTTTTTTTTCTTCAACTCTGTTACATAGTCAGATATCGCCTAAAAGTCTGGATCAAAAGCTTTCACATCTACAGCAACAGGAAAGGAGTAAACAATAACAGCTACCATATTAATATGACCACTTGTTTCCTGATGTTCCAACACAAACAAATAAACACTACTATGATGCTGAAATTGTAGATTCTACACCTCTTAAACAGCATCCTAACATGATGAATCCTTTAAAACAGGAATGTTTGAGGAAAGAAATTAAATATTTACTGGACAATGATTTCATGGAAATAAGTATAAGTAACTGGAGTTCACCATGTATTCTTGTTCCTAAATTAGACAATACATTCTGCATGTGTACTGACTATAGAAAAGTCAGTAGTGTCACCAAAATGAATTCATTTCCAATACCAAGACAAGATTGTTGCAATTAAAGAATTGGAAATGTAAATACTTCACCAAATTTAACCTTTCAAAGAATTCTGGCAAATTCTACTCATGGAGAGAGCGAAAGAAATTTCAGCAACTGCAACTCCAAATGGGCTTTATCAAAGCATAAAGTCATGTGCTTTGGAAAGAAAAATTCTCCAAGAACATTTCTACATCTAGTGAACATTTTAACATCTGGTCCACATAACTGTGATAATGTTAACGTCTACAAGGACACCTAGAAAGATCACTTGGAAACCGCACTGAAATTCTTCGATCAACTCCGTGATTCAAATCTGATGGTTACTTTATGTGAAAGTGAGTTTTCCCATTCTTGTGTTCCATTTTTAGAACATAATGTGTGACAAGATCGAGTTAAATCTGTACACGTTAAGATCAAGGCTATCTTTGAATTCCAATGCCTACCAGTAAAAAGAAACCGATATGATTTTTAGGTATGGCTGGATATTATCGAACGTTTCGCTCAAATGTTTCCATAATTGCCAATGTGGCTTGGCTAATATCTGTACGAGAAAGCTCGGCAGTAGCTTCACGTGGGTCGACGTTTCTTACCGGGTTTTTCTCGGGTTCTTTGTTCAACAGTTATAATGGCCATCATGTATACTGTCATGCACGAAAAAATCGCGTTGAACCCCAGTAAACAATAAAACAAACCTAAATCGATAAAAGGGGCAAAATACATGTTCATCTCTAATATTACCATCCATTGTGACACTACCCATAGTATTCATTTTTTAAAGTATGGGCTATTGTTAAATTACCTGTGTACCCCACGTGTCATTTTTATACCCCAAGTGTCATGTTGTATCTCAAGTGTACAACTACGCTACTTATATATTATCTTGTGCTTATTCAGGCTTCCACTACTATTGAATATTTCATTGCACGCATCACATTTAATGTTCTTTTGCTTTTAGATCAGGGGTTGGCGCAGGTATTGCTTAGCTCCCAATCAGAGATGCTTTTAAACTGTTTTTAGCTGCACTTGTACCTCTCACCTAATGTACATAGTTCACATCATGTGCGAGTATGTTCCACATTATTGGAAGATTTCTCCCCAGTATGTGTCCTCATTTGTATCAGTAGGTGTCAACCCCAACTAAACATTTCATTAGATACTGCACAATTATATATCTTTTTTGTCAGTATCTATCCTCATGTGCCGACTCAAATATCCACTGTCACTAAACCTTTTATTACATACCCAACAATTAAATGGTTTTTCTCCAGTATGTATCCTCATATGACTATTCAAAGGTCCATTCCTATTAAACCTTTTATTGCACACTTCACATTTAAATGATTGTTCTTCAGTATGTATCCTCATGTGCCGATTCAAATCTCCACTCTCACTAAACCTTTTATTACATACTTCACATTTAAGTGCCTTTTCTCCAGTATGTATCTTCATGTAGTTATTGAGATGTCCACTGACACTGAACCTTTTATTACATACTTCACATTTAAATGGTTTTTCTCCTGTATGTATCCTCATGTGGTTATTGAGATGTCCACTGACACTGAACCTTTTATTACATAATTTATATTTAAATGGTTTTTCCCCAGCATGTATCCTCATGTGCCAGCGTAGATGTCCACCCTGACTAAACATTCTACCAAACATTTCACAATGTAATGGTTTTTGTCAAGTATCTGTCCTCATGTGTTCATTTGAGTCCAGGTCTTGAGTATTACTCAACTGTGTGGAACCCACATAATAAAGATCTAATAAATAAGATAGAGATGGTTCAGAGGAGAGCTGCTAGATTCACCTCAAATAAATATCGTAACACTAACAGTGTCAGTGCAATGTTGAACCAACTCCAGTGGGAATCACTCGAATCCAGGAGAACCAAGGCCCAGCTGACAATGTTGTACAAGATTGCGGACAACCTAGCGGACATACCAGCGGACAAATACCTGACCCTGGCATGTAGCCAAACTAGGGCAAACCACAGGAAAAAGTTCCAATTAAAGTCAGCATCGACAAATTGTTTCGAGTTCACCTTCTTCTTCTGTACAATAAGGACTTGGAACAAATTACGATCAATAATTGCAGAAATTCCTGACTTGGTACCTCACAAGTAGGAGCTTTCCAAATTCACATTCTAACGAACTAGTCAGCTACAAGTAAGACCTAGTGATTCTCAGGGCTATGCCGGTTGAGGTTCCTTATCTCATGGCCGCTACGGTAGCCGGAATGGTCTCAGTATGAAGGGAGGAAAACTTACACTGACACTCTTTTACTTATTTCTGCCTTTCCAATCATTACTCTTCTGACCGTCCTATCACTTCCGTCCTTACTTTATCTATGACCACGCATCTTCCGTTCTTCAATAGTCAAGTGTGATGTCCTTTTTATCCTTCGTAATATTTTTCGCAATCCATCGTAATGCAAATAGAGTAGCTTTACATTCGCTTTTCTTGGTAATATTTCTTGCAATCCATCGTAATCCATTCGGAGTATCTTTAATTATGTCTTTTCTTGGCATTATTTCTCGCATTTAATTATAATCTATTTGGAATAACTTTACTGTGTCTTTTCTTGTCATTATTTCTAGCATTCCCTCATGATCCATTTGGAGTAGCTTTATTTTGCCTTTACTTGGCATTATTTCTAGCAACCCATAATAATCCATTTGGAGTAGTATCATTTTCCTCTTCGCAATATTTCTCGCAATCCGTCGTAATTCAGTTGCAGTAGCTTTTCTTTCGCTTTCCTTAGTAATAATTCTCGCAATCCTTCTTGATAAGTTTGGAGTAGCTTTATTTCGGGGGAGGGGGGTATTTTTTGGCGTAATATCTCTCAATCCATCATACTCCATTTATAATACCTTTCCTTTTGTCTTTTCGTCGTAATATTTATTTCAATCCATCACAATCAATTTGGAGTTGCTTTACTTTTGTCGATTCTTGGCATTATTTCTCTCCATCCATCATAATCCATTTACGTAGCTTTACTTTGCTCTTTCCTTGGCATTATTTCTCGCAATCCATCACAATCCATTTGGAGTAGCAGTAATGCTGTAGTTAACTGCCTTATTTTTCTTCTAATCATTTAATTAACTGGTCTTCTTTATTTCCTTTCTCTTGTGACTTTCTTAATTTTTCTAATATGTTTTAATGCAAGATTGGCAAAACAGTTTTGACATTTTTTCTTCCTAATTCTTCTTCAGATATTTGTTTCTTGAATATTGAATAGTATAACAATCATTTTTCTATGAATTGTTTTCTTTGTGGTTGTTGTTCGTTGATTGGTTTTGGGTTTCATCGTATCAGTTCACACAAAGATATATATTATTGTGTTGTATAATAATTAAAAAGAAATGGTCTCACAACCATTTTTCTGAATTGCTTTCTGTTCTTGTGTTTGCTTATTGGTTTTCTTTTCATCGTATCAATTGACACAAAGATATATAATTTTGCTTTATAGTAATATATCACTACAAATTAATGAAAGTAATGTAAAATAATTTTAAACAACAAATATATAGGTATATGACAGATGCGCGTATAACTTCAAGGAGATTTAAAAGGCAGAAATTACTTAAAATGTCTTCTGAACACATTTAGATCTACATGTGTTGGACACCTGTGCTTCATTTTCGCACCAAAGAGTCAGATCTTAATTTCGGTAATGAGTGTTTCAAACTGAAATCTGTTAAAGGACTGAAACTCAATCCATAAACATTGTTTCTATTTCCTTCAGTTACAACTAGGATAAGCTCTTAAAAGAGTCTTTTTACTAGAATCTAAATTTCATTTTCAACCAGTCCTTACCAGTTCTATCTAATCTTCAACCATTTCGAACAAATCGAACTGACCATTTCATCAAACAAGATGTAACACTAAGATGGTTCTGTCGTAGACTACTTTCATGTCAGAGCCAATTGGCAGTAATTGCCACGTCGCCATAGTACTAGTCTCGCGAAAAGATGTGTATATTCACTTATTACTTTACCATTGTCTTTTCTTGGCGTTATTTCTCGCAATTACTCACAATGCATTTTTGGAATAGCTTTACTTTGTCTTTTCTTGGCATTATTGCTCAAAATCACCCGTATGTTACGTGTAGGCTCCTACAAAAATAACAAGAGAAAAGAGTGAAACAAGCAAGCTTTGTATATTTTGACTAAATAATTTATTTCCCTAGAAAACAATGTAAAAATTACGGTTTGTGAATATAATTCAAAATTTAATCTTAGGATTGAAAAATACAAGTCCTATCACTAAACAGTTCTAACAGAATCCGGGTTTGAATCTCGATGAAATTTCAATATGGAAGAGATTACGTCAGATGATGTCTGTACTGCTGGTAACAGATCTTCGAATGAATCACAGCTTATAATGTGTCCGTATAGAACTCCAGAATAAATTTCCACTTAATTTCTTTGTCCCAGAACTTTTCATAAAAAGTACACTTGTTTAGTTTTCTAGAGAATAAATTATTAAATTCCAAAAATTAGATGAACTTCAAAAACAAACTGGTAACAACAATTAGAAACACCTTGTTTCCTCAAGGTTTTTAGATACGACTGACTGGAAACCTCTCGGAATGAGTATTAAACCCAACTAAAACGTCATTTCATTCCCGCGTGATAGGTCACGTGGTCTCTTAACATTTCAACAGCGCAATAAAAAAAATGAAATTTGTCACGTAGGCAAGAACAGCCCTATCTAAGAACCAAATTCTCGCACTGAAATATATATATATATATATATATATATATATATATATATATATATATATATATATATATATATATATATAAAAGAAAGGCTGTTTACAATCCAGCTAACATATGGGCCGAAATGACCTTGGAAATAGCCAATCGTCTTTACTCGATGTCTACAAAATCTATGAACCAGAGTGAGCTAAAACTAGTGCTAATGTAATAATTTTACGTTCTAAACAAACTGAATTTACTGCAAAATATATCGAATCCCGTGAAAATAATCATTGCAATAAAATGTAATGAAACAAAAATAAAATTTAAAAGAATTTTAAAAATAACACACAAGAAATTTAATTACCTATACGTAACACGTAATCCATTTGCAATAGCTTTACTTTTGCCTTTTCGTCGTCCTATTTCTCGCAGTTCATCATAATCAATTTGGAACAGATTCACTTTTGTATTTTCTTGATATTATTTCTCGCAATCCATCATTTTAAAAACCAGTTTCAAACAACCTCTGTACTATGAACATGTGGGCAAATACACGCGTCTTCAGATGATACTATTCGTCATTTCTTTGTTGCGGATAAAACATTACCGTAACTATTCATACATAACACAATAAAATGTATAAAATTACAGAAATGGCTCCTTCATAGTAGCTATTTAAGCTAAACCCTTCTTTCCAACTGAATCAACACAGACTTGAGTGCATCTATTTCTAGAAGGAGGGGTTTTCGTAATGTAATCACTCACTTTATATAGCTTCATTACAACAGTCCATTGATAGGATTGCAAGCTTATGGTTTATTTATTTGTCTACGTACTTGTAGTAAGTTTAGGCATTGACTGAATAGTATCTGCTTCGCTGTTTTTCTGTATTTTCACAAATACGAGTCAAGTCAGAAAACAACTTTGACCTTACAACGCTTCTCGCGAATCCCTCCACAACATAGCTTTGCCTGACTTACATAATTGCATTTTAAAGTTAAATCTTAGGTAACACAATACCTAGGCTTTGCTTTCTATGAATTGTATATTTTTCTGAATATATTTCCCCGATGATTCACGAAAACATCTAATAAACTGGTAGGCCTACTTCCCAGATATCGCGATGTCCGCCATTATTTCCCCGTCACTAATTCACTTAAGTTTCAAACTAATTTTATGACGAAATAGTGTATGAAAGGCACTTAAAATATCCAAATCACCGATTCTGTTCTTAAAACACAAATTGCTATTTACATACTATCGTTAAATTTTCGAAACACAAGATTGTTAGTTTTTATCATCAAAGGATAACATGCGGAAATCGGACCATGATAGACCAACAAGTAAGTCTCCGCTTTTTTTTTTTTATCTGACGGAACAAAACAAAACTCGGAGACCTATTTGTTGGTCTAGGACTGTGATAGTTGCTTACTTACTCGGGAAAGGGTTAATGGTCAATCAGCTATCAAAACACATGCCTGTGAATGTGCAAGAGTTTGTTTGTCAGAGAAACTGGTATCAAAACTAGGCCTCAGGCCCGGCCCTAGAGCAAGGCGGACAAGGCAATCGCCTTGGGCCCCGTGCTTTTAGGGGGCCCCGCGCTGCTGACGGAAACGAACTCAGCAATGCGTTTTGTTTTCTTGTGTCCCCGCTCATCGCTTGCTGCCTTGGGCCCAGCACATCCTACGGTCGTTTCCGCTAGGCCTAGCTACTGATAGCTTGATGACTACATTTCGGTACAACAGCATCAGAGAGGGTGAACCCTACAACTTTGATAGAGGACTCCGATCGCAAAAATGAAGGTTCCTACGAAGGCTGAAAATAAGGTCAATAACGCTAAACAAAAAGCCTCTAACCGAGCACATTTCCATACGGGGGAAAACAGGCTAAATCGTGTGGGTTAGCTCGTTTATGTTACTCCATCGTTGACGTATTTTTTTTTTCAAATTTTAGGCGAGTTCGTTTGCGTTTCGCTCACTTACTGTTGGCGTCACCCTCTCTGCTGCTGTAATTAAATCATTATTATGTCAATAATGGAACCTCACGCAGCTACACTAGCTCGAGAGCTACTAGAGGCAATCAAGAAATATCTACCCGTCCGTGATTCTGTCAGACAAACATTACAAGAGCATCAGGAGTCTCAAGTGGAATTTGCAGAAGATGCAGAACAATTATTTAAACCTGTTACAAAGACTGCTAAAGGTCTTCTTCCCGCATTAGAGCAAACTGCTGAAGCAACTAAAAAAATAGCAAAACGAACTTAAAAGCAAAAGAAATTCTACGAGAACTTCCGGCTAAAATAGCTGCTGCTTAACCAGTGCAAGAAATACCCGAGGACATAGACCAAGCTGAGGGTGATACACCAGAACTAGAATCAGAAGCAAGAGCCAAGGTTAATCTGGTTGATAAATTTATTAAAGAAGTTATTGTTGATATCAAAAAAGCCAAAAATCTGAAACAATTAGCTATAATAGCTGTGAAAAGTTATGATGATCGAGAAAACGTTTTGAAACCTGAATACGTTAATGATGCTGTAAGTCATGATAATTTGGATAAATGGATATACTGTACATAGTACGGCGCTGGTCAAGCTCGACAAAGTGATAAAAAATATATCGGATTTATTCATGAGATAGATAAATATTTTAATTGGATGCAACTACCACCGGAGCAACGAAAACAAATACAACAACAGGAACGACCTCAACAAAAAATACAACAAAAAAAAAGAGCCGCCAGTTGACTACTAAGCGAGAACGAAGAATACCAAGATGCCCCCAGTGCAACTGGAAGCGGTATTAGTACTCGAGGAAGTAGTCTTATTACTTGTCCCTATAATGTTCTTGCCGATGTTGAACGATTAGAAATTTTAATTGGTGGAAAACGAGCCGGAAATAATTCCCCAGAAATCATTAATTAAGCAGCTGCTATTTGTTAACGATTATTTACAGGCGGTATTAATGTTTATTGGTCCCTCATCGATGAAATTGTTGATGATTACCGCAGTGATTGATTAAGGGTACTCATTTAGATACAATGACTGAAATAAGATGATCATACATAATGCTCAATGTAGACCTGTAATGGTGAGGATGATAAATTCGCGATTACCAGTATACAAAGCGTTCTACGGTGATGGACTCGGTGATGTTGTTCAGAGTCTATTCAGAAGGATAGCCCCAAAAACAATGCCACTTACAAAACAATTATCAATGAAAGCTATTGACATTGTTCGTGAAAAAAGTTTTGGTGCTGTTGGTGATGCCAGCAAAGCATTCTCGGCAATCTCGGATACACTAGCACGATTGATACGACGAAAACCGCAATCTGTAAAATTACTCAGCACCGAGATTATACGTGCAAATATTAGTAAAATAATAAATCAAGCTGCAAATCAAAAAGTAGCAGAGTTGGCTGCCAACACCAATGGTGTTGAGAAAGAAAAAAATATAACTGCTAGTCTAATAGCAGGGAGTGGTCTTCGTGTTAGACGATAGTAAATATTATAAAGATGTTCAAACGTGTATCTGATCCAGCATTCGACATGAATGCACCAATTCTCAAAGATGAATCGATAGGTGATTATCAATATTATTCTTATGACGCACGAAAGCCAAACCAGCGTGGAAAAATTGAATTACAAGCACAGGATACAAGTAGATATTTCTTACCCGCTGATGCATTTTTTGAAGTAGAAGGTGCAATTTTAAAAACAGATAATACTGAATATGGAGCTGATGTTAAGGTTGGTTTTATTAATAATGGCATCATGGCGTTGTTCGACAGTGCTACATATATTATAGACGGAAGAAATATTGAATCAATTCAGAAAGACGTCGACGTTGCCACTACGATACTTGGCCTCGCAAGATATAGCGATGATTATTCAAGATCAGCTTGTCCGTCAATGATGTTTGCAAAGGATACAACCGATCATCCAGAAAACATTAATATAACTACAGGTAGAGGAAAACATGCTGAAGGAGACGCACACACTGATGCAGTAATATCAATGACTGCAAAATTTCAACTTAGGATTCGCAGCGCGTTGATCAATGCCGAAAGGTGGAAGTAGAAGATTTTCATGTGCAATTCCACCGTCACATATATTTGGATTTTGTAGAGATGTCAGAAAGGTTATTTTCGGAGCCAAACATACAGTTGTACTCGTACGAAAGGCTACCGATGATGATGCAATCTGGCGACCTGCTGGTGATGCCGGTAAAGTAATACTGACAAAACTTACTTTATGGATGCAAACAATGACCCCATCGATTGCTGAAGAACAACGGTTACTTTCTTTTATGAATCAAGGCGGTAAATCGACATTATCATGGCTGACAACAACTACAGATGCTATTCAAAGTACAATTAATGGTTTATTCACATGGCAGATAGCATCACAACAAGGTGTCTCTGCACCGCGATATATACTTGTTGCTTTCCAAAATACTGAACGAGTAAACCCACAAACAGACAGTATAATAAAACTTTGACCCGCTTGGGGTTAGTGCGGTTTCGCTCCGAATAAATGGACATCAAGAGCCAGCTGAGGAAATATTATTGAATTTTGAAAATAATCATGTAGCACGTGCATATCATCGTTTGATGACATTCATGGGACGTGATCAAAATATTGATACTGGTTTACAAATATCACAGCTAGATTTTACAACTCTGTATCCAATCTATTATTTCTCACTGGAACATTTGGATTTGTTTAGGCAATCTGTCGTTGATATACACTTTCGAGCTCGTGTGGCATGAGGAGCAATTGCTAATTACAGAGCAATCGCTGTCATACTCTCAGATAAAACAATGCTACTTGAAGGTGTTGGTGGACGAATGAGAGTCATTGATGCCCCAGTAGAAAACATGTATATGGATCGCTCGCGATCAGTAATTAAATCGCTCATGATATTATAATGTCATATCACCATGTTAGTGTCATTCTGACTCCTGGTCAGATTAAAAAGCTACAATCAGTATATAAAAAAAAAAATGTGGAGTAAAATTGTCACTAAAAAAAGAACAAATCCAAGGTGGTCCGAAAAAACTATCATTGTCACAACGTCAACTCAGACACTTCAATGAAGCCAAACGATCAAAGAAAGGTATACGATTTGATCTTTCTGCGGGTAACACTAAAGACGTCGCTAAGATGGGTGATATATTTCCACTTCTTGCAGCTATACCAGCGTTGATAGCCGCTGCAGCTCCAGCCGTTGCAAAAGCAGCTGCACTTGGTGCTCTTGGAACCGCTGCTGGAATGGCACTAAAGAAAGCAACAGGAAAAGGAATAAAAAAAGGACGATCCGTTGGAGGACTGGGTCTAAGACTGCCTGGAACCAGATACGGAAAGGGTTTAAGACTGCCAGGGACACTTCGTTGATTCTTCCTATGTCCAATTTTGATTTACTTGATGCTGCAAAAAACTAAACATCAAAAACTTCAGAGGTGTTTTTATGCGTGATCAATTACTGCACAAAACAAACAATATTGAAACCGGTATCATAAATCTCGATGAAAACTCTGGTCCGGGTACTTATTGGGTTGTGTACGCGATTGATCCACGTGGAATTGTTGATTTCGATTCGTATGGACTGGCACCATCAAAGGAATTTTAAAAATATGTTAATAATTTCAATACACCAATCTGGTATTCAACATTACCAACACAAAAATTAACCGATCCGCCAGCATGCGGCCGTGATGTGCTCGCTGTACTCGACGCTGTATCATCATTAACAACACCACCTCATAAAATTGTACATGAACATACCACCAGACGGTATAGCCGTCCACCAACGTTTTAAACAATCGCTAATTGTATAATGGTTGATATTTATGGAAGGTCCTCTACCAAAGACAAGAAAACAAAAGATGATATCGATATATAGACGTATGTTACCAAAGACGATCTTTGCTGATATTATGAACCTGTCTGGAGTTGACCGGGATGAAGTTGCTATTTTTCAGGATAAATACGGTGCTTTAAAGATGAGTAATATTAAGTGGATCGATATAATTCATAGAGTTCTCGGTGCTACCACGGATAATATTCCAGTATTTAATGACAGCGGTAGAATCACGGACTCAAATGTATCAATTGCAACTATCAGAGATGAAATTAAAACAGGTGTTGCTGATCGTTTACAATCCACCGGTGATACAATGAGAGGTTAATTCAACATGAACGGAAATAAAATTGTTGTTTTAAGAAAAGCAGCAGGTGATGAAGATGCTGCAACAAAACAATACGTAGATGACACAAATACTACAATAGATGATAAACTAACCACGTTGCGATCTCTGTATGACGTTCACGTAAATATGTTTTTAAATGTTCGTAGAAATTTTCAAAAACTCAGTAAAGCCGCAGATGATTTCTTTGGGAGTCCAGCAGTCGTTGATATTAAACTCGTTGATTTTAATGCGAGACTCAACGATATTATCAGTTGAATTCCCAAAATTGTTTTAAAAAAAAGACCTAATCTGATTAAAATTCCTCACAAGCAGATCATCAATGTGGTATACACGGTATCATCATGATCATCAACATCGTCCAGCAAAATAATACTATCAAACACACAGCGGAGGTTACTGGTGTGTATAGGCTGTTCGTGTTCAGCGCTGCAAAATTTAGGATATTTACCACATTTCCAAGGCGTCATTCCACGAGTAATTTTTCTGGAACCGTGTCTATTGTATTAAATAAGAATAACAAAGAAATGTTTATACTGGAACCATCTGATGAAAAAATAACCGCAGCGTCCTACTGGTGGTATCTAGAATTCGTCGCTGAAACACCTCAATTGATTACTTAATAAAGAGTATATATATATTCGGTAAACAAATACAGATACGAACAAGTGTTTGTTACAGACCCAACTGAAAAATATCATTGACGACTATACAGTAAAAATAAAATAATATTGTAGACGTGCCGTTGTTACTGATATAATTGTTTATTCTGCATCTGCCGTAGTCACTGGAATCGGTGTATTACTAACAGCAGTAACAATGGCATAGCCAGCAGTTGTAACAATTTGTGTTTCAACCACAACAACAATTGCTGGTGTTATATTAATATAACTGCAAAAAAGATATCTACGTGTGCGGCTGATAAATTACATCAATATCAGATGTTACTATCAGCGGCAACACAAGCACACGCCAAATTATCATCGTTGATATCATCAGGGCTTAGCGACGGGATAATATCAGACCAGGAATTCGCAGAAATTCTCCTGATTTATGAATCAGGGGTTTCCAATTTCCTTGACAAGTCAAGGAACTTGACTGATATCAGGGAGTTACCTTGATTTAAAATCAGGGATTTATAAATAATAACAACGTCACAGGAATTACTACAGCAGATCGCCACTAATACAACACCGCCAAAATCTACAATGACATCAGAGAGCTCAACCAATCCTGAATTCAGCATTAAGTTCCCAACTGCAATTCCAGTCAACGAAATAGCACTAGCACAATTACGAGTTTATTATAGTTGGCCGAATATCAGATCAAAGCCGTTTGGTGGATTACAACCAAACAATTCATTAGTATTTACAAATAAAAATAAACCCGACGGAACTCCAGATTGGCAAGTAGACAGTATTCCAACGGGTAGTTATCAAATCGAACAAATTAATGATAAATTCCAGCGCCGGATTAAATCTATACCAGGCAAAGAATCCAAGATAGCCATTACTGTTCACGAACCAACATTATCTGCAGCGATTTAAGTAAATTCACCAGATTATGCCGTAGACATATATCAGTCATCGATTAGAACCGTATTAGGTTGGCCTGAAATACCACTAGTTTATGTAGAACTACCAGAACCAAAACGAGATGAACTCCTTTCACTGAAGCAATCATTTACAAATATTCCATGATATCGAAAACAAGAACCATGGACACATTTTAACACAGTTCTACACGCCGTCGATAGTGACGGTAAAAGTTTTCCCCTGATAACAGATTTCTTACACTTCCTATGACCAAATACGAGATTTAGTCCAGCAGTAAAAAAATTGAATACAGATTTTATTAAATCATTCAGAAATACAATTGAGTCTGAGTATATTCGAACACACACTAATATAATAAATCTGTTTACTTCTTTAACACAACATTACCACGAAGACGTAAAACAGCAGATCATTGAAAATATTAATAATATAACGCATATTCTCTTGGCTCTGAAATATGTCAACAGAGTTGTAATTGCAAATGTAAAATCCAACGACGAATTGAAACAGTTATTTTTAAAACATTATAAAAAATCAATCGATAAACAGGATGATAACATACTTTTACCTGAACTTGAATTCGATACGGGAAGATCAATCATCGAAATCGTTAATGAACACTTTCCAAGAGTTATTGGGGCATGGAAAAGGAAAATCCCACCACCAACTATTTTCAGACACAACAACGATCCATACGGTAATGGCCACCATGTTTCACCAGGTATTGTAAATATAACATCAACTATCGCTGTCAATCTCGTTTGTGACGTCATTGATGGCAGTTTTCAAGACCTTTAAAATCCAATCAGGCCCAGCAGGGATACATCTTATACTCATTTACCCCTCAAGTACCACCAGGATATTTAATTCTATCAGAACCAATTAATCCTGTTTATTTGAGATGTTATAATCCGCTATTATCAAGGATAAATTTCAAACTTACTGACCAAACCGGACACTTGTTCGATTTGCGGAATGAAGTTTTGAGTATTAATCTGTATGTAAGATCGTAGATCTCACGCTCACAATGATTTCGTCATCGGCGGCATCGTAAATCAAAAATATCAAATAAATTATCTGAATCATTGAGTAAATTATTCTGACTAAATAGAATCTGAATACTTTTTTTTACTGTAGTCAAAAATACATTACTCCCCCTTGACTGTCAAAGGTTTTGCCTCGGTCACGGTGATACCGTTGGTTTCGTTGTCACTACAGTCACTGGTGACAGCGCCTTCACTTTCACAATTATCGCTGATGTCACAAGCAGACATAATCTCTCCAAGTTGTCTTATATGAGCATTAGCAATATTTTTTGCTTCGTATTCGTGAGACAATTCTGATCTAATATTTTCAATTGCGCGTGCGAGGGGAATAAATAGTTTAACCTGCGCATCTGTAACTATTGCCAGAGACTGTATCATTGCCTGTTGAATCAACTTTATGAATCTATAATCAGCTGGTAGTGTGTATCTGTTTTCAAATTTTCGTTGTTGTAATGATTCAAAATCACAAATAATTTTACAGGATTGTGTTCACCAGATAGTTTTATACCGTCATTTTGTAATTTTTTAATCGCAGTAATAATAGTATTAATATTTTCAGAATTCATTATATAATAAATATTTGTTTAAAATAAAAAAAATATCTCTGAATGAGAATAAAAATAAAAATAAAAATTATTTTCTGAATCAGAATAAAAATAAAAATATTTCTGAATCAGAAAATAATAATAACAATTTAAAAAATATTTCTAAACGAATAATATTAAAAATAAACAAAAAATAAACAGTAGCGATGATGATCCCCAACTATTACGATGGAGCTCCCCACTATTAAGAAAAATTGGCATCATAACGCCACCGTCGACGATACGTGTGTCACAGGTATAGAACCCCAGGCCTCAGTATGAGAATCCAACGTTATAACACTGCGCCACGGACCCATTCTAACAAATATATGTTTCAGAAATTATTACGAAGTTATCTAACAGGAAATTCCTGAAAGTGATCAGTATACTGCAGTGTGGTTTTTATTTTAATTTCCAAACACTCATATAAAATAAATCGTGAGATCTACGATGATGTTCTTGGCGTTCTATGAACGCTACAAACGCACATACACATTTCTCACAGATCAAAGTACATGTGTACTGTTATCTAAAATTAACTTGCTGCTGTATTCATTCACACAACTGAGATATAAACAATTACACATCAAATTTGTGAACAACATATTATTTTTCTGAAATTATCAACGACGAAGTAACATACAAGAAAGGGAGACACATCAGTCAAGCATGACAAGAAATTATGATTACGATGACATAAAAAGAAATATCGCTGCGGTATGTAACATTATGCAATAACAAGGGAGATAACTGCTTGATTACTCTAGCTCGAAGACAAGGTTATTTCCCTTCATAATTTGCGGTGTAAAAATATAAAAATAAAAATAAAATTATTTCTGAATCAGAATAAAAACATTTCTGAATCAGAATAAATTTAAAAATAAAATATTAATAAAAATAAAAATATTTCTGAATCAGAATAAATCTAAAAATATTTCTGAATCAGAATAAAAATAAAAATATGGCTGTGGTCAGTAACATTATGCAGTAACAAGGGAGATAACTGCTTGATTACTCTATATGACGATTAGGTGCTGGACAAACAATCAAATCCTGCTAGAATATTTTCCAGAGGCAGACACAAAAACACAAATGTTATATATGTTACCCAGCGTTATACACAAATACCTAAAGTGATCAGAGATAACTGCAATATTTTAGTTGGGTTTAATGGAGCTGGTACACATACTGTGTGAAACATTCATCAGACTTGGTGTTCAGGGGACTTGGTCATGATTAAGTTCAAAACTTTCTTTTCAAAAGCACAAGCTCTCCACACGGATTTATCACAATAAATTTACATGACCCAAGGTTGAGGTATCATATAGGTCTTGATAAAATTTTTGGTTAAAAAACAGCAGAAGACAGGGTGAAGACAAACAGTAAGTGGGCGACACGCAAACGAACACGCCTAAAATTTGAAAAGATACGTCAACGATGGTGTAACAAAAACGAGCTATACCACATGATTTGGTCTGTTTTACCCGTATGGAAATGCGCTCGGTTAGAGGCTTCGGTTTAGCGTTATTGACCTTATTTTCAGCCTTCGTAGGAACCTTCATTTTTGCGAACGGAGACCTCTATCGAAGTTGTAGGGTTCACCCTCTCTGCTGCTACAACACAATACTAGAATTAACCTGGCTAAGGCGAGGGGCATCTCAAAAAGTATTTTCAGTCAACATACCTCAAAAAAGAAATCACAGGGCGAAGTCGTTTTCGCTTTCCTAACAGAAGAAGGTGAAGCTTGCATTTTTGAAGCAACTTAGTCAACCACTTCGCCTAGTAGCATGACCCTTGGTATAATAATATATTATGCCAAATTAATGTAAATTAATTTTAAACAACAAACATAGGTATATGATATAATGAGTAACAATGCAAAACAATGTGAATATGTTTTATTCAACAAGTTCTCATGCTAGATACAAATCTTTCTTATTTATGTATTGTGAAAGATGATTTTAGAAAAGTTCAGAATATAGATTATGGGGAGAATGCTGCCAGAAAACTAATATAACATTATTTCATGCTGATTATATACTCATACATTTTATCATGGTCATGTTTACACTAAACAACTTCTGAAATGTTATATTATACAAATGCTTTTATTTTCCAGTAAAATGTGGTTGTCATGAATATGGTACATTCAGAAATTATTATTCCCTTATAAAACAAGAAATAAACATTACATTGGTCAGAAAACTAGAACAGAATAATAAAATGCTGACAAATAATTACTATGTCTAGATGAAAAATTAAAAAAATTAAAAAAGTCTTGAAAAAAACTGGTGATACAACTAATTGAACTATATTAGTCAACTACAGTGATTATGACTACAAAATAGAAATATTGTTGTGCTCTAATATTGCTAATGACAAGACATTTCTATTTAAACTCGGAAACAAACAATATATAGTAACATATGATGATAAAAACCCTGTACATTTCACAACTTCTAATGGTTTACTACTCAAATAAATTGCTATCACCATTTCCTCTCAATTTCAGATTGGAATATATTATCAGCCTTGTCACATTATGAAATAAATGAATAAAAAGGACAATGTGACTATTTATTACTTCAAAGAGATTTAAATGACAGAAATTACTTACAATTCTTCTTGAATACATATAATGTAAAACACTAAGGTATGTTAGAGATAAGCTAATTCAAACACAAACTATGAAGTTCCCAAACATTCACTGAATGAAAGTGCTGCGATATTAAATCATGACGAGTCATCACCATTAAGCATGTTGGCATATAACTAAGTGATCATGTTTAAAATGTTTCAAAATACCATTGCTGACCATAATTATTCTATAAATGGTAAACTGTATGTATCTGATTGAATAAGATATTAACCAATGTACAAACAACTCCATCTAGCATACTCAAATCCACACACTCTGTAGCATCACACCAAACCACTCTATCTAGCATACTCAAATCCACACACTCTGTAGCATCACACCAAACCACTCCATCTAGCATACTCAAATCCACACATTCTGTAGCATCACACCAAACTCTAATCAGTATATCAACTTCCATATTTTAAAGTGTGTTTAATATCCTCTTGACAGTCACTCTACTGTATACAAAAGGCAGGAAACAACCAAGATAGCATTGGACTTTATTATTACAAAGTGAACTTACTGTCAAAACTGATGTCAACACTTCACTGTAATTAGAAAAGGTGGCGATTATGACGAGGTAAAGCAATGTATCTTGAGGAGTTATTAGTTGGTACCTTAGGTATATCAATAAAGCTTAAGGAATTGTTGAAAAGAAACAGGAGAAACAAATTTCAGTTTTGCAAAGGAGAAAAAATTCAGCTATTTGATAGGTGGTGCCAGAAAGGTCAATAAACAATATGATACTCAGAGACAGCTCATATTAATTGAAGAGTTCAAGAGGTACATCCATCCTGATATCTAAGCCTATCTAAATGAACAAAAAGTGGAAACTTTGGAAAATGCTGCTCACAAATCTGATGATACTCCTTTAATCACAAAATCTACTTCGCCATATAATATAATATGTGTGTTCTCTTATTTCAATTATGCCCTCTATTTCCCAGTATTCATATTTGCATTTAATATTCGATTTAATCAGTACTTTATTTTCAAGTAGAAAAATTTCTGAATTATTTTGCCCATATGAGAGAATAATAGAAACCACATTGTAACACCTTTCAATTGAGTAACCAGATTACATTATTGTAATTGCAAGTTAGAAAAAAATCCCTAACTGACTACCCTTAATCAATTGTATTAAAATTTCTTTTTTACAAAAAAATACCTTTTAATAGTTCACAATAATTATTCACATAATAACACACTAAAATGCATAAAATTACAGAAATGGATCCTTTATAGTAGGTATTTAAACTAAACCCTTCTTTCCAACCAAATCAACACAGACTTGAGTGCACCTATTTTTAGAAGGAGAGGTTTTCGTAATGTAATCGCTCACTTTATATAGCTTCATACAACAGTCCATTGATAGGATTACAAACTTATGGTTTATTTATTTGTCTATGTACTTCTAGTAATTTTAGTCATTGGTTAAATAGTATCTGGCTCTCTGCTTTTTTCCGTATTTTCACAAATACAAGTCAAGTCAGAAAACATCTTTGACCTTACAACGCTTCTCGCAAATTCCTCCACAACACAGCACTGTCTGACTTACATAATTGCATATTAAAGTTAAATCTTAAAGAACATAATACCTAGTCTTTTGCTTCGTATGAATTGTATATTTTTCGGAATATATTTGTCCGATGATTTACAAAAACAATCTAATAAATTGGTAGGTCTACTTCCCAGACATAGCAATGTCCACCATTCACTTAAGTTTCAAACTAATTTTATGACGAAATACAGTAGTCCCCCTCTTATACGGCCACCCCTTCTGCACCGGGAAAGTGGCCTTATAAGATGGGTGGCCTTTCCAGAGGGGGGCTAATTTTTTGTGAGAAGTATATGTAATGTACGTAGTAAGAAAGCTACATTCTTCAAAGCATTTAATATCTTCATTTAATATCTTCGTTTAAAAGTAACATTAATTATTAAAAGGTTCTTCTTCATATAATAATAGACTTATTTCAACTGAATATGCATTAGTAGTTCTTATTTTTGGTGTAAGCGTGTTATGCGAGCGTGTGTTGTTGTCATGCACATTGCAAAACCATTCAAGAACGTCATTTAAATCTTGGTACATACATAATTCTCTTTCCATTTGCTCCATTTTCCCACTGCTGTTGAATAACCTCCTTGTCAGTTACAATGTTGTTTATTCGAGTCTTTTCAACATAAAATTGTTTTATTAGAGTCTTTTCTACCTAAAATTGTTCGGCAAGTCCCACCTCCCCAACGCACCCGATGTCGTAGAGTAGAATAACCTACTTTTTTCTAAAATAATCGTCTCCGTTCACGTGATGACATGTTAATGTTTGGTAATGATTTATTCGGATGTTGCTAACTGTATGCGATTTAATTATGCAGATGAAACTTTTGTAGAGCGGACAAAATGCCTTCTTCGTAAAGGAAGCGATAAATGTGTTGTCACGTGATTTTTCGGTTTTTGTCTGGTATCCTGTTTTGTTCAAGGTTAATTTCTCTGTGTGTGCCTATGTCTGCACAAAATCTATTTTTAGCCTGTGCTGACCCTGTTATGATCTTGACAATTACATCCGGTTGTAATCACCAATGTTGCCAACTACAAGACTGATAAAACAATTTTTCTGCATTTAAACAAAATGCCATGTGTTTTTAAAAGCAGCAATCTTGTCACGTGATTCATTAGTCGCAGTCTGGTACCCTATTGTGTTTACATTTCTTTACACTAAGAGAGAGAAGCCAATACGGCTTCGATATGTATGCAGATTTAACCTGAACAATAGCACCTCGCGGCTGTTAGGATTTGTAATCTTAACAATTATTTTTAGTGGTAATAGCCACTAATTATGAAAGTGAACAAGCTCAACATCTTACTAAGGGAAGCCATAAAAGCTATCAAACCATTTTCCCGCTGACTTGTGTATTGTACATCAATACCGCCACTTCTCAGCTGTTACTACTGTTTAATAATTGTAATCTTAACAATTATCAGAGTGACTAAACCGGGCATCTCATGATAACACAGCAGTAAGGCTAATCGGATTACGTGTACTTACCTTTTTGTATGGAATAAAATTTGAGTCTTACTTGGCTTTATGGGATAAATGTGGCTTCTCATGAGGGGTAAATGATGTAATATTAACCTTGGTGGTACATGTACTTTAGTCAACACTTCTGTCAGTAACGAAAACCTGACATTGGAAAACAGAAATCGGATTACTTAACACACGTTATGAATAAAATACTGGTTCTGGATACACATTACAAAATGAAACGCGGCCGCTTGTGAGGGGTAAATTTGATATTTTTGCACTAATATGCTGGCCGCTGGTCGCGTTAGCAAGGTGGCCTTTCGTGAGGGATACTTTTGAACACAAACTCGTCGGTGCTGACGGATTCTGGCCGTAAGGAGCGGGTGGCCGCTGGTCGGGGGGGAGCGTTCAAGAGGGGGACTACTGTAGTGTATAAGAGGAAGTTAAAATATCCAGATCACCAATTCTGGTCTTAAAACACAAATTGCTATTTACATACTATCGTTAAATTTTCAAAACACAAGTTTGTAAGTTTTTATCATCAAAGGATAACATGCAGAAACTGGGCCATGATAGACCAACAAGTAGGTCTCTGCTTTTTCTTTTTTTTTTTCTGACAGAAAAAAAAAGGTGGAGACCTACTTGTTAGTCTAGGGCCGTGATAGTTGCTAACAAACTCTGGGGTTAATGGTCAATTAGCTACCAAAACGCATGCCTGTGAATGTGCAAGAGTTTGTTTGTCAGTGTCACAGGGGCCCGTATCGTTGCTTACAATTTACCTGTCATGTATGTACTATACAATAACTACAAGGGAGGACACTTCTGTCCTTTCTTGCGCGACCTATTTAAAAATAAACGCTGATATTTCAAGCTACATTTCGCGTAGCATAATAAATTTGGTACCGATGTTTAGCTCAGACATTCGACTTTGTATGCATATCCAAAGTTTGGCTTACTATCATACCTTTAAGGAATGCCAGACCATTTTCCCACACTACTTCTCGACATGGCCATGATCGCGCCCGCTTAATATGTAAGAACAATGCACTGAATAGAATAATGCCTTCTCATTGATCAACTGAAAATAAATTATACATAAATGCAGATTATCATTTTCTTTTAACCAATGAGAGGGCAGTATTCCATTCAGCGGGGTTTTCTTGCATATTAAGCGATGTGATGAGGGCCATGTGAAGCGGCAGCGTAGGAAAATGGTCTGGCATTCCTTAAAGATATGATATTAAGTCAAAATTTGGATAGGGTTACACAGTCAAATGCCTGAGCTAAATATGGGTACCAAATTTATTAAGCTTTGCAAAGCTTAGCTTATAATATTAGCGTTTATTCTTCAATAGGTCGTGCGAGAAAGAAGAGAAGTGTCCTCCCTTGTAGTTATTATATAGTACATGTATGACAAGTAAATTGTAACCGACGATACGAGCCACTGTGGTTAGCGTAACTGATATCAAAACTAGGCCTAGCTACTTATGGCTTTATGAATACATTTCGCTACAACACAATACTATAATTAATCTGGCTAAGGTGAGGTGATATCTCAAAAAGTATTTTTAGTCAATGTACCTCTGAAAAAAAATCACAGGGCGAAGTTGTTTTTGCTTTCCTAACAGAAGAAGGCAAAGTTTACATTTTTGTAGGCGAATTAGTCGTCCACTTCGCCTGGTATCGTGACCCCTGCCGGTATGGCTGGATATTATCGAACGTTTCACTCAAATGTTTCCATAATTGCCAATGTGGCTTGGCTAAAGTCTACGAGAAAACATAGCAGTAGCTTCACGTAGGTCGACACTTCTTACCGGCTTTTCTTTCAGGTTCTTTGTTCAACAGTTATATTGGCCATCATGTACAGTCTATCTGCACTGAAAAATAGCACTAAACCAATATAAACAATAAAGCAAACTTAAACATATGAAAGGGGTAAAATACATGTTCATCTCTAATATTACCATCCCTTTGACACTACGTATAGAACTCATATTAAAAGTATGGGCCATTGCTAAATTCCCTGTGTACAACAAGTGTCATTTTTATACCCCAAGTGACATTTTCTATCTCAAGTGTACAACTATGCTACTTATGTAATCTCTTGTGCTCATTCAGGCTTCCACTATTATTGACTGCACACATTACAGTTAACTTTAATTTGCTGTCAGACAGGGGTTGACACAGGGATTGCTTAGCTCGAAACCAGAGATGTTTTTAAACTATTTTTAGCTGCACTTGTACCTCTCACCACATGTACATAGTTCACATCATGTGTGAGTATGTTTAACATTATTGGAAGATGTTTCCCCAGTATGTGTCTTCATGTGTATTAGTAGGTGTCAACCCCAACTAAACATTTCATTACATACTGCACAATTACATGTTTTTCCACTGCAGACTAGGCCTAAACCTATCATCACATGCTTCACATTAAATGGTTTCTCTCAATGACCCATCTTTCAGTGTACAATCATCCTCAAGAGTCTGACATTTGATCAATAAAAGTACAATTATATATATATATATATATATATATATATATATATATATATATATATGCTGTGTACTCTAGCTATCTAATCATTTCATATTTGTTAGTGAAAAGATTAGTTATTTTTTTAATCTGACTTTTCCATTTTATTGCATACTTTTGTCAAATATTTGTAAGAGTTTGTTTGTTGGCACAATTGACATCAACACCAGCCTGAAGCCTACATTTTGCCATGAGCTCCAACGCAATACTGGAACTAACCTGGCTAGGGCGGGGAGCATCTGAAAATGTGTGATCACTGAAGTTACCTCTAAAAATTCACAGGGCCAAGTCATTTTCACTTTCCAAAGAGAAGTTTACATTTTTTCGGTGACTTAGTCACCCAATTCACCTGGTAACCTGACCCCTGTATAATGTGGACCAAGATCAAATTAAAACTGTAGACGTTAAGGTCAAGCCTCTCTCTGACTTCCCAATGCCTAAGAGTAAAAAAGCACCAATGTCATTTTTAGGTGAAGCTGGATGTTATAGGAAAGTTTGCTCAAATGTTTCCTTCATTGCCAAGGTGGTTTGGATAATGACTGACTGTGAAAAGGCTTGCCAGTATAAGTTTCTTGCTGGGGGTTTTCCCCGTGTTCTTTATCCAGAAGTAACACTTGCCATCAATTATAGCCTAACATGCAATAAAAAATGGCATTAAAGACCAATAAACAACAAAGCAAACATTTTAATATAAAAGGAATAATCACATGTTCGTATTTAATATTACCATCCGCTTGACACTGTGCATGGTGTCATACAGTACTCATGTCAATCTATGGTGTACTGTTAAATTCCCTCAGGTGTTATTTTTGTACCCCCAAGTGTAATTTTGTACCTCATGTGTAAAACTATGGTAATAATGTATCCTCTTGTGTTTCTTCCAACTACCACTATTACTATATATTTCATTGCACACTTCACATTTAAATTTTTGTTCTCCTGTATGCAACCTCATGTGTATCTGCAGATTTTCATCCTGACAAAAGATTTCATTACATACTTCACATTTAAATGGTTTTTCTCCTGCATGTATCCTCATGTGCTGATTGAAATATCCACGATCACTAAACCTTTTATTACTGACTTCACATTTAAATGGCTTTTCTCCAGTATGTATCCTCGTGTGCTGATTCAATTCTCCACTCCCACTAAACCTTTTAATACACACTTCAGTTATATGATTTTTCTCCATTATGTATTCTCATGTGTCTATTCAAATCTCCACTTAAACTAAACTTCTTATAGCATACTTCACAATTAAATGGTTTTTTCTCCAGTATGTACCCTCATGTGTCTAATCAAATTTCCATTCAAGCTAAACCTTTTCTTACACACTTCACATTTAAATGGTGTTTCTCCAGTATGTATCCTCGTGTGCAAAGTCAAAGATCCACTACCACTAAACCTTTTACTACATACTTCACATTTAAATGGTTTTTCTCCAGTATGTATCATCATGTGCTGATTGAAACGTCCACTAAAATGAAACATTTTATTACAGACCTCACATTTAAATGGTTTTTCTCCAGTATGTATCCTCATGTGCAGATTCAATTCTCCACTCCTTCTAAAACTTTTATTACACACTTCACATTTAAATGGTTTTTCTCCAGTGTGTATCCTCATATGCAAAGTCAAAGGTCCACTGCCACTAAACCTTTTATTACACACTTCACACTTAAATGGTTTTTCTCCAGTATGTACCCTCCTGTGAAAACTGAAAGATCCACAATCACTAAACCTTTTATTACACACTTCACATTTAAATGGTTTTTCTCCAGTATGTACCCTCATGTGCCGATTCAAATTTCCACTGGCACCAAACCTTTTACTACATACTTCACATTTAAATGGTTTTTCTCCAGTATGTATCCTCGTGTGCAAAGTCAAAGATCCACTCTCACTAAACCTTCTATTACACACTTCACATTTAAATGGTTTTTCTCCAGTATGTACCCTCATGTGCTTTTTCAAATTTCCGAGGTCATTAAACCTCTTTTTACACACTTCACATTCAAATGGTTTTTCTCCAGTATGTACTCTCATGTGCTGATTCAACTTTCCACTGGCACCAAACCTTTTACTGCATACTTCACATTTAAATGGTTTCTCTACAGTATGTATCTTCATGTGCAGATTGAAATGTCCACTAAAATGAAACATTTTATTACAGACTTCACATTTAAATGGCTTTTCTCCAGTATGTATTCTCATGTGCAGATTCAATTCTCCACTCCTTCTAAAACTTTTATTACACACTTCACATTTAAATGGTTTTTCTCCAGTATGTATCTTCATATGCAAAGTCAAAGGTCCACTGCCACTAAACTTTTTATTACACACTTCACACTTCAATAGTTTTTCTTCAGTATGTACCCTCCTGTGAAAATTGAATGATACACATTCACTAAACCTTTTATTACACAATTCACATTTAAATGGTTTTCCTCCAGTATGTACCCTCATGTGCTGATTCAAATTTCCACTGGCATTAAACCTTTTGCTACATACTTCACATTTAAATGGTTTCTCTCCAGTATGTACCCTCATGTGCTGATTCAAATTTCCACTGGCATTAAACATTTTACTACATATTTCACATTTAAATGGTTTCTCTCCAGTATGTACCCTCATGTGCTGATTCAAATTTCCACTGGCACCAAACATTTTACTACATACTTCACACTTAAATGGTTTTTCTCCAGTATGTATCCTCATGTGCCGATTCAAATGTCCACTGGTAGCAAACCTTTTACTACATACTTCACATTCAAATGGTTTTTCTCCAGTATGTATCCTCATGTGCTGATTCAAATGTCCACTTTGACTAAACATTTTATTACATACTTCACACTTAAATGGTTTTTCTCCAGTGTGTATCTTTATGTGTTCATTTAGAGTTCCACTGTCATAAAATCTTTTGTCAGATACTTCACACTTAAGTGTTTTTTCTTCAGGATCTTCCATTATGTGCTAAGTTAGATTTCCACTGCAGACTAGGACTGAACCGATCATTACATACTTCACGTTTAAATGGCTTTTCTCAATGACTCATATTTCTGTGTACATTCATCCACAGGAGTCTGACGTTTTATCAATAAAGTACGATGAAATCAGGACACTGAACACAATTAATTTTCCTATATGTTCTCTACATTTGTTCTCAGTACTGACCTTTCCACTGTGTGACAATCAATACGAATCATATGTTAATCTAAAATACGTTCAAAGATGAGTTCACGGTGAAGTTCTTTACAAAGGTTCGCCGGTATTTTTTGTGAGAGAGAGAGAGAGAGAGAGAGAGAGAGAGAGAGAGAGAGAGAGAGACTGGATTGTAAACAAAGCAGCAAGAAATGGAAAACAAATTTCACTTCCGGATCATCACCATGGCCTTATTACTCACTGTGCACTGTCGCCGAAATACACACAGACAACCACACCATAAGCTATTCTCAAGAATAAACAATTACCTTTAAATCCCTACCAAAAATGCATAAATATAACTCTTCTGTCACCACCAAAATGAGAGAGGAAACAAATGTCCTAAAAATAGACTAGAATGACATTCGTGGGTACTGAACTGGAAGTACTAATTGTGACCCGATTCCATCTCTGACAATACGAAATCACCTTAGGGGGCAGGAGCCAGTTTTTATGTACAAATTTAATGCCGCAATCAGTGACCTAGTACAAAAAAATCATAAAAAATCAAATACACAAATGAGGTCAAAAAGGTCCATATTTTTAGATACCTATATTAAAACAAAGCATAAGAATATTATTCACTTCACCAGAGAAGTCAAAGGCAGTCCCTAGCTGAAGAAGTTTATGCACCCCAACCCCAAATTTATACCTGCAATTTTCATGTCCAAAGGTCATTTTTGACACCATTTGATGCTCACAGTGCAAACACAAGCCCTTTTCCTAGATGATAATTCTGCAAAACAGTGTACTAAACTGGCTGATGCAATTGAAAATAGTTGTCATCCAAGCCGTTTTTGAGAGACTCTACTTGCCCCAAACCCATGTGTTTACCGCTATGGGAGGCTACTCTTCTTCCTAGCCGACTATTGGTATTTCACTATCGACATACTGCAGAGAAACTATCGAAGCAGCAGGGAGAGTGAACAGACCATTTTTGTTGGAGACCTTATTTATGAAAAATAAACCTTCCTGCGAAAATGAAATCTTAAGGTCAATAATGTTAAACCAAAACCTCTAACCGACCGAGATTTTTTTAATTGGGTTAGCTCATTTTGTTACATCATCTGACGCGAGTTTTTATTTTCAGGCATGTTTCGTTTACGTGCTGGTCACTCAACGCTGGTCGTTCACCCTCCCAGCTGCTATAATTAAATCATTATTGTTATATCAATAATGATAGGAGAATCTCACACAATTAGATTAGCTCGAGAGCGACTAGAGGCAATTAAGAAATATTTACCCGTCCGTAATTCTGTCAAGCAGCAACTACAAGAACGTCAGGAGTCTCAAGTGGAATTTACAGAAGGTACAGAACAATTATTTAAACCGATTGTCGAACCAACAAAGAAAATTGTCACAGCAACTAAGGCAACACAGAAAGCTCTTGAAGCATTACCTGTTGATATTGCTGGCCGTATTCAAGCAGCTCAGCCACCACCACCACAACCTAAACCACCAAGAACCAGAACTAATATAATAGATACATTTACGCCTGAAGGTATTGCTGCTATCAAGGACCCAAACCAATTACTTGATATTGCCGCGTTTGGATATGATGAAAAACAAAAAATATGTAAAACCAGAATATGTTAAATCTCTAAAACGCGCTGATTGGATCAAGGATGTATATCGCATCACTACTGATACTCCGGAAATCAGATCTGATGAAGATATTAGAAGTTTTAATAGATTTGATGAGATTGTATATGAGCATATAAAGAAAGCTAAACAACCACCAGAAAAATTAAAACAATTTAAATTACCACGATCATCACCACAACAATTATCACCATCACCACAACGATTACAACAACGAGAACAACCATCACCGCAACAAGAACAACAATTTCGAGAAATGATGAAACGATTGCAATCACCACGACAACCAGTCAGAACAACAAGTGAGGAAGAATATCAAGATCCTGGAATCGCTAGCGATTCTACCGGCGCAACTGGAAGTGGTCTGGGGAGTGGCCTTATTACTTGTCCCAATAACGTCCTTGCTGATGTTGATCGACTAGAAATTCTCATTGGAGGAAAACGAGCTGACAATAATTCCCCAGAAATCATTAATGAAGCAGCTGATATTTGTCAACGATTATTTACAGGTGGTGTTATGGATAGTGGTGTTTATCGGTCCCTTATTAATGAAATCGCTGATGATTTTCATAGTGATTGAGTATGTAATTAGATGCAATTAGTGATAAAATCACTTAATAATAAGATGATCATACATAATACTCATAGACCAACCATGGTCAGGGCAATAAATTCACGATTACCAGTATACAAAACGACCTACGGAGATGGACTAGGTGATGTTGTTCAAGGTCTATTTAGAAGGATAGCCCCAAAAGCAATACCGATTGCAAAGCAACTAGGAATGAAAGCTATTGATATTGTTCGTGAAAAAGGTATTGGCGCTGTTGGTGATGTTGCTAGCAAAGCATTCTCAGCAATCAAGGATAGACTAGCACGATTAATACGACGAAAACCTCAGCCACCAGTGAAACTGGCCAGCACTGAATTGATGCCCGCAAATGTCAGTAAAATAATAAATCAAGCTGCTAATCAAACACTAGCTGCCAACACTAATGTTGGGTTAGAAAAAGAAAAAAAATATAACCGCTAGTCTGATAGCAGGAAGCGGTCTTCGTGTTAGACGAAGACGATAATAATAAAGATGTTCAAGCGTATATCTGATCCCGCATTTGACATGGATGCACCAGTTTTAAAAGATGAATCTGTGCGCGATTGTCAATGTTATTCTTATGACGCAAGAATTCCAGATCAACGTGGGCGAATTGAGATACAAGTTCAAGATACAAGCAGAGATTTCTTACCCGCTGAGGCATTTATTGAGGTTGAAGGTGAAATTCTTAAAACAGATAATACTGAATATGTAGCTGATGTTCGAATTGGTTTTGTTAATAATGGCATCATGGCATTGTTTGAGAGCGCTATATACATGATTGATGGAAAAAATATTGAAACAATCCATAATGATATTGATGTTGCCACGACGATACTTGGTCTTGCGCGATATAGTGATGATTATTCAAGATCAGCTGGTCCATCAATGATGTTTGCAAAGGATACTTCTAATTTTCCAGAGCATCAACAATATGAAGTAGGACCACCAAGAAATTTTGCTAGAAACGCCGACGCTGATGTGCAAAATATGATTATTAATGTAGATCCAGATTTCAACTTAGGATTTAGATCACGTCGAGCAATGTTGCGTGGTGGGAGAAGATTATTTCCATGTTCAATTCCATTATCACACATCTTTGGATTTTGCAGAAATGTTAGAAAAGTTATTTTTGGAGACAAACATACAGTTGTACTTGTTCGAAATGCTACTGATGATGATGCAATATGGAGACCCGCTGGTGATGCTGGAAAAGTAATACTAACAAAACTTTCTCTGTGGATGCCAGTAATGACTCCAACAATAGCTGAAGAAGAACACTTACTTTCTTTTATGAGTCAAGGTGGCAAATCAGCGTTGTCATGGTTAACCATGACTACAGATGCCGTACATAGCGCTGTTAATGGTTTATTTACATGGCAAATAGCTTCTCAGCGAGGTGTTTCAGCACCAATACATATATTTATTGCATTACAAGATGCTGCACGAGTAAATTCACAAAATCAAAGCATAATGATATTTGATAAACTCGATGTTTCTGAGGTTTCTTTAAGGATAAAGGGACATCAAGAACCCTCCGAGGATATTTTGTTAAATTTTGAGTTAAATCATGTAGCACGTGCATATCATCGAATAATGACATTTATGGGACGTGATCAGAATATTGATTCTGGTTTGCAAATATCACAGTTAGATTTTACAACATTATATCCGATTTATTACTTTTCGCTGGAACATTTAGATTTAACCAGACAGTCCGTCGTTGACATACATTTTCGAACTCATGTTAACAGAGATGTTGGAACTATTGCTAATTACAGAGCAATCGCTGTTATACTCAGCGATAAATCAATGTTACTTGAAGGTGTTGGTGGACGAATGAGAGTTGTTGATGTTCCAGTAGAAAACATGTAAATAGAACGCAGAGCGTTCTGACCCTGATTTAAAATCAGGATGATAATTATAAATGTCATATCAACATGTTAATGTCAATCTGACTCCTGGTCAGATTAGAAAGCTACAATCATCATCAAAAAATAATTGTGCTGTAAAAATATCACTAAAGCGAGAACAAATCGCAGGTGGTCCGAATAAGCTATCATTATCAGAACGCCAGCATAGGCATTTCAATGAAGCCAAAAAATCAAATAAAGGTATAAAACTTAATCTTTCTGCGGGTGCCATTAAAGACATCGCTAAAACGGGTGGCATATTTCCACTTCTTGCCGCGTTACCAGCGATAATAGCCGCTGAAGCCCCAGCTGTTGCAAAAACAGCTGCATTAGGCGCTGTTGGAACCGCTGCTGTAATGGCGTTAAAGAAAGCAACGAGTCAAGGAATTATGCATGCAGAAAACTTTAAAAAAAAATCACGGGCAAAACAACACGGAAGACGTCTAAGAGCTCCAAACGTGCCACAGCCGGGCCGTCTAAGATTATCAGACCCAGTATACGGTCGCGGTCTAAGACTTCCAAGGACCCCATATTCATGGTACGGAAAAGGTCTAAGACTGCCCCGGTGACTTCGTCATCGAGTTCGATGATTCTTCCTATGTCTAATTTTGATTTACTTAATGCTGCTAAGCAACTGAACATAAAAAACTTTAGAGGTGTTTTTATGTGTGATCAATTACCTACCGTTGCAATGCAACATGAAACTGGTATTATTAATCTCGATAAAAACTCTGGTCCAGGCACTCATTGGGTGGCATATGCAATTGATCCGCGTGGAATTATTTATTTTGATTCGTATGGGTTGGCGCCACCAAAAGAATTTTTAAAATATGTTAGCACAGTACAAAGTACTGCTATGCAAAGTAAGAATTTGATGCGTTCTAAGATCTGGTATTCAACATTACCAACACAAAAATTAACGGATCCGCCAATATGTGGTCGAGAAGTACTCGCTGTACTTGATGCTGTATCAAAATCAACAACGCCACCTCATAAAGTCGTGCAGGAATATACTACGTTGTCACATTTAAACAGACATTAGTAAATGGTAGATATTTATGGAAGATCTTCTCGTGGTAAAGATCAGAAAGTCGATTCATCTAAATATGCAACTCTTGATCAGCTCAGAAATGAAATCGATGATTTATTAAATATCACAAGTGTGGATCAAAATGAAGTCGTTGTTTTCCAGGATAAACAAGGACGATTAAAGACAAGTAATATACAACTGTCAGATGTACTTAAACGAATTCCCACCGCGGTTATTAATAACATCGTTACTTTTGCTGATCAAGGTAAAATACAAGATTCTGGTAAGTCAGTCAACGATTTTATCAAGCGAGCTGATGATTTATTCACCGGTAACATTATCATGAATCTAAATAAAATTACATACCTTGGAAACCCAACCGCAGATACAGACGCAGCAACAAAACAATACGTCGATGATCAAGAATCTAAGTACGTATTAGTCAATGGTGGTATAATGCGTGTATTTCTCAACATGAATAATAATGGTATTAATAATCTTAGAACACCAGAATCAGATTTCGATGCTGCAACGAAAAAATACATCGATGATATCGCTAGCGATCAAGTGACACCATTAACAACAATCAACGATGAAATGACCGCATTTAGAACTGATTTTTCTAATCACGTACAAACGTTCCTGAATTTTCGTAGAAACATAAACAGATCTATTAATGAATTTTTTGGAAGTCCACCAACTGTTGACATAAAACTTGCTGACATCAACACAAAACTCAACGATATTGTTAGTGGAATTCCTAATATCATCGAAAAAACGAATCTAGTAACAGAGTTGCTTACTAAAATTTCACACAAACAAATTAACAATATCGTGTACACAGTAGCATCATGATCATCAACATGGACACCGCGCGATAACAGTCTCGAACATACCGCAGAAGTAACTGGGTTATGCAGGCTGTCTATATATGGTTTGGAAATTACTGCGGCCATTTCATCATCACCGAATGTACATTATAATCCTCTACTGGTGATGCTAAATAAGAACACCAAAGAAACATTTACGTTGACATCAACTGAAATGCCCAAGAGACGTTACTGGTGGTGTCTGGAATTTGTAGCTGAATTTCCTAATTTAATTATAGTTAATTAAATAACGTCGTCATTGTATAATGAATCAAACCCTAGTGACGGAGTCACTTATTGACGTGGATCGTTACAGATACAATCAAGTATGTGAGTGTCAAACCAAACTAAAAGATATCATCGACGATTATACAGTAAAAGTAAAAAAAATATCGCAGGCGTGTGGTTATCATTGATATAATTGTTTACTCAGTTTCTGCTATTATTGCTGGAACCGGATTATTACTATCAACAATAACAATGACAGTACCTGCAGTTGCAACAATTGTCGTTTCAACGGCAACAACATGTGCAGGTATCCTTAGTATTATCGCAAAGAAGATAGCTACATGTACAAACACAAAATTACACAAGTATATAATAAAACTACACACGTCGGTGTCTGCATGCATTAAACTATCATCGTATCTTTCGGCGTATCTCAGTGATGGTAAAATATCCGATGAGGAGTTCATGACAATAATGAAAATTTATGATGAAGCATTCAGAATCGCTAGCGATTCTAGTGACGAAGTCACCAAATAAATGATCAAAAAGTCCCCGAGGGAACGCTCTGTGTTCTATTAAAATAATTAAATACAGATTATTTTAAATAATAATGTCAACGTTAGAACTATTACAACAGATCGTCACTAATACAACGCCGTCAAAAACTACAATGATATCATTAAGTTCTACCAATCCTGAATTTAGCGTTAACTTTCCAACTGCAATTCCAGCAAGTGAAATAGCATTAGCACAATTAAGAGTTTATCATAGCTGGCCAAATATCAGGTCAAAATCGTTTGGTGGACTACCAGCAAATAATTCACTGGTATTTGCAAATAAGAATAAACCTGACGGAACTCCTGATTGGCAAGTTGTTGGAATTTCAACAGGCAGTTATCAAATAGAACAGATTAATGATGAGTTCCAACGCAGAATTAAATCTATAACAGGAAAAGAATCTAAAATAGCAATTACTGTTTACGAACCAACATTATCAGCGGCGATTGAAATAAATTCCCCTGATTATGTTGTAGATATTTATCAAAGTTCAATCAAATCAGTGTTAGGATGGCCTGATGTTCCGCCAGGAATGGAACGCAACGCGTTCTCTAGCGATTCTACAGAACCAAAACGAGAAGAATTTAAGACAAGCGAAAGAAAATATATAAAAAAAATCCAGAATATTTAAGATTACCACCATTTAATAATGTTAGTGATCAAAAATTTGAACTTTATGGTAAATATTTCCTTTTCAGATCTCAATCTTTTATTAAATATACTTTTTATCAAGATAAAAATATTACTGTTACTGAATTTGCTGATAATGCAGTTAAAGTATGGAAATACCATAATAATGAGGAGTTTAATAACACATTACCTAAATTAAAAAATTTATTTTCATCATTAACACAATTTTATAGTGAAGATGTAAAAAATCAGATAATCGAAACAATAAAACATTTAAATCAAATTATTTACGACTTACAACATGTCAATGATGCTCTGATTTATTCTGTAAAAAAAAGATAATAATACAATTTTAAAAGATTTGTTTCTTAACTTATATAAAATAACAGAAGAAGAATTTAAAACATTTATTATACCAGATTTAAATAACGCTGAAATGAAAAAATCATTAACTGATCTTATTGAGGAATATTATCCCGGAGTGATTGAATCATGGAAAAAAATAGCCCCGCCACCGGTTATTCTTAAATATAATAACGATCCACATGGTGGAGGCCGTCATATCTCGCCGGGTATTGTTAATATAACATCAAAGATCGCACTCAATCTAGTATGTGATGTAATTGATGGCAACTATCAAGTAGATCTTTCAAAGTCTAGCCAGGCCCAGCAAGGATATATATTATATTCATTCACACCTCAAGCTCCGCCTGGGTGGTTAATTGTATCTGAGCCAATTAACCCCGTTTACCTACGTGTACATAATCTGTTACTATCAAGGATACATTTTAAACTTACTGACCAGGCTGGACACATTTTGGATTTGCGAAATGAGGTTTTAAGTATTAATATATATGTACGCTCATAATGCGTTATCGTAAAACAAAAAAAAAATATCCGAATCTAACTCGGATCAGAATAATTTTTTAATTTGCAAATAAAAATTAAAAAATTAATAAAATTATTGTTTTTTACTGATGTTTGGCTGAAAATCTTGTTTTTTATGTGGAAAATGACCGAAAAATCAAAGAAAATCAGTTGGATTTATTGTTTTCTGAGGGTCAAACCCCCAGCGATATTCCAATTGATTTTCATGATTTTTTGACAAATTTGATAATGACTCGCTAAAAACTGATGAAAAAACAGAAAAAACTGATGAAAAATCAGTAAAAAATAAGAAATTTTGACTAAAGTTTTTCATTTTATCGAAAAATCATGAAAATCAATTAGAATATCGCTGGGCGTTTAATCCTCAGAAAACAATAATATTTATGAAATTTCAATAATGTCGTTGTTGTTGCCGTTAGAGCACGATCATAATGCGTCATCGTAAAACAAAAAACAAAAAATATCCGAATCTAACTCGGATCAGAATAATTTTTTTTTTTACTGGGGTAAATCGTAATTATCAGAATCTGAACAAAATAAATATTATTATAATTATAAGTAAATAAACTGTATACTGTCAATTTTGCCAGGAATTTTGTTTAGCCATTACCACATTGACTCCACCTTCATTATCACTTTCATTTTCACAATGCTCCCTTAACTGTCTTATACGAAAGTTTACAATCTTTTTCTGTTCCTATTCATGAGATAATTCTAACTTAATTTTGTCAATAGCTTGTGAGAGAGGTATAAACAGCTTTACCTGATTATCTGTAACTGTTGCCAGCGACTGTAACATTTCCTGCTGGATAAACTTCATGAATTTATAATCAGATGGCAAAGTATATATATTTTCTAATTTCCGTTGTTTTAATGATTCAAAATCACACAGAATTTTTTCAGGATTAAGATTATCAGATATATTTATACCGTTATGTTGTAATTTTTTAATCGCAGAAATAATAACATTAATATTTTCGGAATTCATTATATTATAAATGTTTGTTTAAAATAAAAATATTTCTAAATCAGAATGATAAAACATATTTCTGAATAATAAAAATTTATAAAACATATAATCACAACACAACCCCATGTGAACACCTAGGTTGTCAAACAACATCCTAGCAAGTTCAGGGGCATTTGAATTAATCCCCATGTGACCCCCTAGGTTGCCAAACGAAATCCTAGCAGGATCAGAGGAAATTCGAAAGACGAAACGGACAGCACAGTTTTATACAACCCCATCTGACCCCCTAGGTTGTCAAAGAACATCCTAGCAGGATCAGAGGTTACATATAAACTTAATTCTAAGAACTTAACTAACTTATCCTAGGACAGCACAGTTTAACCCCATGTGATCCCCCTAGGTTGTCAAAGAACATCCCAGCAGGATCAGAGGTTACATATAAACTTAATTCTAAGAACTTAACTAACTTATCCTAGGACAGCACAGTTACATATAAACTTATCTTAAGGACAGTACAACGGACCTTCTCTACGTTCAATAGAAATTTGCACACTCTCCACATAATCAACCCGGGGAGTGTGAAAAAACACACCCACCAAGTGACATGGTGGAGAGTGTACAAATTTTCTATTGAAACGTAGAAGGGCTGGAGGCGCCCCACTAAATAAGAGAATTTTTTGGCATTAAAATCGCCCTCGCCGACAATGTGCCGGTCACGAGAATTGAACCACGGACCTTGAGTATGAAAATCCAACGCGTTAGCAATCGACCACAGGACTTCATTATATATACATGTTACAAAAATTATTATATAGTTACCTAATACTTACAGTATACATAAGCAGCAGGCAGGGTGAACAGACCACTTGGCTGAGACCTTATTTTACAAAAATAAAGGTTCCTACAGGGGCTGAAAAATAAGGTCAATAACGCTAAACCGAACCTCCTAACTTTTATTATTACCGTATAGTTTGAAAAACGAATAATAAATCGTTCGGTTTAGCTCATTTTTGTTATTTTATTTTTTGACTTTTTTGTTTTTTATGTCATAGTCCGTTTAGTTTACTCGCCGGGTCACTCAACTTTTGTCGGACACCCTGCCTGCTGCTGTAATTAACCAAAGATTTTATCTAGACCTATACGATATCTGGATCTTGGGTCATGTAGATTTATTGTAATAAATCCGAACGGAACAGCTTGTGCTTTTGAAAAGAAGATTTTAAACTTAATCATATCCATATCTCCTGAATACCAAGTATAATAAATATTCTGTAAAGTATAATTATCTACTCCATTAAACACAACCAAAATATTGCAGTTGTCTCTGATCACTTTAGGTATTTGTGTATATCGTTGTGTGACGTATATAACATCTGTATTCTTGTGTCTACCTCGAGAAAATATTCTAGCTGGATTTGTTTGTCTGTCCAACATAACATCATCGTACACCACTAAATTATTAATAAATCCATCTAGGTCATCTACAGATGGAGCCTCATCAATATCGGTAATAAAATCAACCACATCATCACCGTCTTCATTCAGCAATTTTGCATTTTCATTAAAATCCTTGAGTACTTCGTAACAGTGTTGATCATCTACAGATGGTGCTACTAAATACAATTTACTCCATTTTAACCATCGCATTATTAAATTTAATAATAATTGTGTTTTACCCGATCCAGATGGACCTATTATAATCATCCTTATCGAATTTGGTAATGCTGGATGATGCTTCACTGGCTCCTGTTTTCGTGTCGCCGAAAAGTCAATTATATCCATATAATAAATAATATGAGTCTATATTGTGTTCGATGTAGAGCATCTACACCCACTGCTGAATTAACTACAATAACAACGAAAAATAAACGACGTGCACTTACAGGCAAATGTGTAAAATGTGGCACGAAGAAATACAAATTTGTTAAAACAAAGACAGGTGGAGATATAGCCGCTTTATTAGGAAAATTACCAGGAACTCCATGGGCTAAATACCCCGGTGAGAAACACTTACCAGGATATAATTATTGCGGTCCTGGAACTCGACTTGATATCCGACTTGATAATCAAGATCAACCAAGATCAGGAGAGTATCCAATAAATAAGATTGATAAAGCGTGTCATGTTCATGATGTTGCGTATAAAAGTAAAGATTTACAACAAAGGCATCTCGCAGATGTAAAATTGATTCATGCATTAAATTCTATACCTAATAAATCTGTCAGAGATAAATTAGCTAGTTTTCTAGTAAAATCTGCCATGAAAAGTAAAATAATGTTAGGGGCTGGTAATTAATTATATAAATATTATAATGGAATCCATTTATTATAGCCCAAGAGGATATTGGAGAGGCAGATCAGCTATTAGTAAATTATCTGAAGCAGCAAAAGTCTCACATTCTGTTGCTGCAACGTGGTTAGCACGACAGGCAATATGGCAAATTTATCTACCACCACCTAAAAAAATTCAATATGCACATTTTGATGTCAGCGTTCCTAATGAGGTTCATCAAGCAGATATTTTATTTTTACCACACGATACCATTAAAATTGGTAAACGTCAGTCACGCACATACAAATACGCATTAACTGTCGTTGATGTTGCAAGTAAATATAAAGAAGCGGAACCATTATCAACAAAGACAGCGTCTGAAGTTTCATCTGCGTTTGAACGAATTTATCAGCGAGGATCTTTGCGATGGCCACAGTTATTACAGGTTGATCCTGGTAAAGAATTTCTTGGTACAGTATTATCGTTGATGAAGAAACATAACGTTAAAATCAGACGAGGACACACTGAAATTCATCGAGATCAAGCAATTGTTGAACGATTTAATCGAACACTTGCTGAGCGGTTATTTGGATACCAATATGCAAAAGAAATATCTACTGACTTTAAATCCGGTGAGCGATCTCGTGAATGGGTTGCAAGGTTACCAAATGTGATAGCTGCATTAAATAATGAAATTACTCGTTCAACTTCCATGAAACCTTCTATTGCGATCACAAAAAAATATATACCCCGTAGCGATGACAGACATCAACCTCAACCGGTATTAGGTAATGTAACTGTAAGATATTTATATGAACCTGGCGAACTTGAAGGTGGTAAAAAAAGAGCAACCGATCCTATCTGGAGCGTGACTACACATACAATTTCTAGTGTGGTAAGATCTACTGGTAGACCTCCAATCTACAGATTAGATTCGAGAGCCCCTCAACGTGGATTTGTACGTGAACAATTACAGGTAATTCTTAAAGACACACAATTACCACCACATACAATTACATAACCAGAACCTCTACGTCGATTGCATTCAAGGCAGGTCAGCATCACATTATCACGTATATGACCAAGATCACTATTAATTCTGTCTACGGTAAATTGTCTTGGATTATTATTCGAATATTGCCATAACATATTACAGTTACAGCTTGCACAATTATTATTCTGCTGTGTTTTTAGTTTTATAATAAATTCAGTATCAATATCAAAGTCACGCTTATTTTTTTTGTCACACTGCTTATAACCAGATAGTTTTTTTCTTATTACGTCATTATTAACAGTCTGATCATTATTTTCTGTAAAATTCATAATAACCCTATGTAGTTGAGATATTCTTCTGACCCTAGAAACTGCGAGATAGACCAAATTCGACCATTCAATCCGATCATCTATAATCCAAATATCTGTATCAGAAATAGTTAACCCCTGTGATGAGTGAATAGTTATAGCATATCCTAACGTCCACGGTGATTTATTCATATTCAGTGTATTCTCAACAACATTAATATCGACTAAAACAATATCATTCAAGACAAGATTCTGTATTCCACCACCAGGAATTTCAACATCAATATTCTGTCGTCGAGTATCTGCTGGGCGATAACACAAAGGTACAGGTAGATCTGAAAACTTTTCTTTATGTAATATAAATAATTTATTCTGTAGTTCATCACGAACTATCTTTCTACTTACAACTATTAAATCAGCGGGATTCCATAAATTTAGAAAATCATTCATAGAAGTCTCTGGAATTACTCCTCGCATTATTTCACATTGTACTCTGTCTGGCTGAAGTCTGATTAGTCTTTTAAATTCCTTCAGCGGTTCATCAATAGCTCTATGGTCGTCATCTATTTCCTCATAATAATCTACGTTATTCTTCAGCCATTCATGTGGAGACTGTCCAATAAAAGGTGGTGGTTGACCATGATCACCGCACATTATTATAGCAGTATTCTTCGTCAATAGCCATTCAAGAAATGTTTTTAATATTTCTAACGACACCGTGCATATCTCGTCCCATATAATATATTTAGGTATATATTTCTCACCCATTCGTTCAGGAGTCCATGTGTCTCCACACCATCTGAAGAAACTATGGTATGTACACGATTTTACTCCTCGCTCTTTTATCTCTCTGGCGAGTTTATGTGTCGATGTCAAAACAATTATATCTGAATTATTATTCATGAATAATTTAATCACACGCGTTGTTTTACCTGAACCACCGCATCCGTTAAGATAAACAGTCTTATATCTAGCCACAGGATCATATACAGATGGTGCTGATGACTTTGATACTTGATTATTATTTTTGTAATATATTTCCTTAATTTCAACGTCAGCAGATTCAGAATAACTAAGTATATTTTCTTGTTTTATTCTCCATGATCCCCATTCACCATTACCAAGTAGCGGTTTTAACAAATCTGTATATTTTTTTATTTATATAAAACGAATCCGTGGCGACTCTGACAGCATCACGAGGAAATCTATTTATCATAGACAGTAGATTTATAGAAACATATGCCAGCATAGATGATCTTAAATGAGTAAACTGCGGTGAGTCACCATCAAGATAACTCACAATTGTACCTAGTTTGGTTCCGTCTGACAAATAAGCATTACTCCGATTTATAAATGTATTTTTTTTCTGTTGTATCAGCAATTATAAAATCGAGTTCAGCATCGTCCATAATCAATCTTGTACAGTGTCTTTTTTGATCATAGGCTCCTCCTTGAGTAAATTTACCAATTATCTTTCTACCAAGATCTTTTGCAAGTTTCTCATCATGCTCGTCTCTGCATTTACGTATATTATTAGTAATTTTAATAATATCATCTTCATTAAGATTAGGGAATTCTTTCCTGGCATCATCAATATTAAATCTATTTGGTTCTAGTAACCAAACTTGTTTCTGTGGACTATACGATATAATCGCCTCGCTCACCTTCAATAATGTTAAAATTCCAACATCAAGCATATATCGCAATAGTACTATTGGAACCCAACATTTTTCTGAAAAATGTCTTCCAAACCAAACATAAGTAATCGGATGGAGATTTTCTGCAAACTCAAATGATTCTACATGAGCAAATCCGGTTAAATCAAAATCTGGTAAATGTCCGTTTATCGCAACCCTGGTCATCTCGTGTGATGGATGTCCGAATCTCTTAAAGTATTCAGAACATTCTCCGTATCCAAGAAAACTTCCAGGATAACAAGCTACCATATCAACGGATATAACGTCATTATACTTATATTTAGTATTCCACAATCCTCCGTGTCCATATTCTACACAGCTTTTATGGATATCTTCAAGAAATTCCGATCGTGTTGGTTTCCATAAATTTTTCTCTTGAGCGAAATGAGCCGCTACAGATGGAACAGTAAAACAATTATTTAATAATTGTCTAACTTTGACATCGTCTGAAGTATATTTCAGCGCAAGATTTTCCATTTCTACATTAAGAGATTCTATACGGTAAATATCACCATTAGGCCGTGCAAATTGATCGTAATGATCATATTCTGAACTTTGAAATAACCAAACGGACACAGGGTCACTTTTACTGATATTTTTGATAAAATCAAATATATGACCATCATAAAATTTAACCGCTCTGTCTAGTGGAAATATTGTTACTGCTGAGGTCCATGCGTGCGAATTATGATCAACGATTGTTATAGGAGCTCCTCTTGATTCATATTTTGGTTTATATAAAATCTCTCCCGTCAACGTTTTTACCGTTATTGGGAATTTTAATTTCTTTTCTAGTTCAGCGGCATCTTTGATAGATGCTCCGGTATCTTTAACTGATTCTGCCCAAGTATTTATTTTTTACGTCGTAAATCTGTTAAACCATTACCACGTATCGCGTTTGTAAAATGTTCTGTAACTCGTTCAGCTACACAGTTTATTCTTGACTCTGACAGTTTCATAGGCTTTAGATCCCCGACGTCAGGTTTATTATTCAGCGGATATATCGCATATACAACTGCAGTCACAGGGTACCCCCGTTCATAATATGGCTTATCAATACCAGTCAGTATTCCGGGCTTAGATTTATTATTTAAAAGAACAATATTATTTCCTGATTGTATGCGTACTGGATCGCGCTTATCACGAATAATCCAAATATCTTCTTCTTTATTTACAATAAATTTTATTAAAATAAAATATTTTTGATCATCAAGGTGATTAATAATTACTTTTCCTCGTTCGTCATTCATCATATTAGTAACATTTCCAACTCTGAATGTTGACCATACATGAACAGCGCCATCGTCACGAAATTCCTTCTTGGCTTCACGAATACGTTCGGTTATATCCTCATTTGTTAAAGCTAGATCTTGCATCAAAGTACTATATTTATATTCTGATAGTCTGTCAAGATCAAATCTGGATATCTGAGGTTCAATTACCGATAATTCCTCCATATAATTAAGACAAGTATTTAAATTAAAATTTTAGTATATATAATGATTGAAACAAAAAACAAATGTGCTTGGCTCAGAATTGGATATACTTCTCTTTGTAATAAACCGTGCGTGAACAAATACTGCGGAAATCATGCACAAAGTTTCAAAAATGGAAGTACAGGACCAATACCATGTATTCAGTGTGGTGTTGGAGTCAGAGGAAAAACTCAATTGTGTCTAAAATGTGGCGGAAAAAAATACAGAGACCTTAAACGATATTATGACAAAAAAAATAATACATTATCAGGTAAATCTCCTATACAAACCGTAGAAGATTATCTGGTTAGATTTCAAAACAATGATTTAGACAAATAATATTATTATATAAATGGAGCAAAACGAATTTGTGAAACATCCTATAATAGAAAATTATGAAGCATCACGAGATGGTGTAATCAGACACTGCAGATTGAGAAAACCAGTCGGTAGTCTTAATAATCATGGTTATTTTGTATTTAATACCAGTGGAAATAAACATTATTTATCAAGTAGA
>JAECUM010034154.1:0-22681 GCA_016617855.1 Megalonaias nervosa
CTTAATTTTTATATTACTTTTGGTGCGTACCACGGTATTTTTTCACTCTATTGGTACCCAAGCCAATAGTTTCCGTCAGTAAGGAATGTATGGAAAATACTGAGTAATCGTATTACAAATTAATATTATATTGAGCATATTATATTGAGCATGTTTTCATTTTTCATTACAAAATAATCTAAAATCTTATTTACTTTTTACAAACAGTTGTATTTGTCAAAGCTTAATTTTGAATACTACAACTATTTATTTATGATACTTTAGTCACATGTTTGACACAGCAAGGCCAGACAAGATGTTGTGAAAGATATTTGGGACAAATACAACTCTGAAAATTTTCAGATTAAAACAACTAAAATATATCATTCTTTTTAAAGTTACTGACTAATGTCTGTTTGTGTGTTAAGTACATGTATTCCTTTGTAAAACTGAATCATCCTGAGATTATCAGGAGAGATGTTTTCTGTTTGAATTTTACATATTTCTCAAGTCCATTAAATATTTGGTCATCTCTTGCAAGTGTTTTATGTTTGCTGGTCCTCTGATAAATATCCTGCATGGGTGTTGTCATCGAACCCCGGTGGAGTCATACCAAAGACTAATAAAAATGGTACTAGCAGCTGCCTCATTTGGCACTCAGCATTAAGAGGTTAGTGTTAGGACTGGTCAGCCTAGCATCAGGATAATGCAAATGGATGGGACATGATGCTCCATGCCTGTGGCATGGTGCCCTAGTGCTAGACATCACTATAAACTGTCACACTGCAGACATTGTAGCTATATGACTGAAATTTTTTTAAAGCTACATTAAAAATCCAAATTGCACACATACACACAGACACACACACACATTGTACTTTCTATTTTTACCAACAAGTTCTCTAATTTCAGCTATAGTGTAATCTTAATCATCCCATTTTAGTTACAGTTTTTATATTACCAATTAAACAACAGTTAGCATACATATAGCAAATTCATCTGCTATAATGTACCAACTTTGAATTGGGGGGGTGGGGTGGATTTTTACTGAACTGTGATAGTTTTTACTTTCAAATAATATGATGGATATAATACTGTTTTTTTTTTTCTTTTTATAAATCAAAGAAAGATATTATTCCAGCAGAAATTTTCACAGTAAAAAATTTTAGGCTCCTGCCCCAGAATATTAAATTGTTGGTCCATAACACAACAATGATATACAGTGGTACATGTCAGTTACAGTCCGAGTACAAAGTTTGTCATGGTACCCAGCTCTACTAATCTGTGATCAGTTAATTTCTGGTCAATATTGTTGATTTATGCAATAAAAATTTCAACACCAGTCCCTTTCATAGTTAATTCATTTGTTTATTGAGTCAACTGAAGACACTAAGTATCAGGTCAGCTGACTAATCCAACAGTTACAGGAAACTTCTTAATCAACATAGTTAAACAACTGTTTGTACGAGTTCACTACTAATCACTTTATATAAAAATGGTACTAACAGCTATGTAAGGGTGCAAATTTCTGTCAATCTATGAAGAGCACATTAATTTGGGCAGGTGAACAATTAATTAGACCATGGCATGTTAAATCGCCATAATGCATGGATTTTTAATGGCTGTGTCATCAGAGAAGTGATTCTTAATTAAGCATTCGTTTATTTAACAGTCAGACAGACTGGAGGGATAGGGTTAACTTCAATCTTGTATCAGAAATGTCTGATTTTGAAATTGTCCAGGGTCAGTTATTTGGGAAATTTAGAGGTCACGCAGACTACAATTTTGGTGCCTAGTTATAAAAGGCAGGAGATATATTTAATCTGGACTGGTTACGCTCAATAAGGGGTGTGGTTCCCACATGGAATTTCTTGGTTTTAAAATGTCCCATCGCAAAATTTAGTCACTCTACGTTTTTCTGCAAAAGAAAACAAAGGTAGGAGACTCCAAGGTTGAATTTGGAAGAAATTCTCTCGTAAAGTATTTATCCAAGGGGCCAGATGTCTGGAAAGACGACGGACACAATTCTGGGGTAGAAGCGAGCAAAGCTTGAAAACACAAGGTATCTGCGCCAATCTCAAGTAATTTGTTGATATCAATATAACGATATGCTTGGTTTATTTGCTTATATTTGCATGAATTTATTTGTTTAAATTCGTAGATCAATTTTCTTGATATGAATACAACTGTATGAGTTCATCTATCTGAATCCGTACAATGATCTTCATTATATAAGTTTGATGAATTGTTTGAATGTGTCGTCTTGATTGTTATAAGAAAATAGTATTCTAAGAATTTCATGCCTTACCCTAGTTGATATGAGTTATGAGAATCCGTGTGAATTCACCGACCTTAGATGATTTCATGTATGATAAAGACTTGAGTGTGTTTTGACTGAAATTAACATTGTTAAGCCATGAAGTAAGATTTCATATATGCTAAAGACTTTAATGTGTGTATTGACTAACATTAACGTAGTTAAGCCATGTAATGAATTTCATTCACTCATTTGTGCAATTGAGACGAGAATGGACCCGTTATGTCTCGTGTGACGATAATGTGAGTCAGGTTGAAAGCCATTAGGAAGTAGATTAATCTTATGAAACTAGGTTTGTTTATGGTCTGCCATGTTTATCTTGACCAGATAGCCTTGGTATCTGTTTGAATTCCGATAGAACAATATCTGACATAACGAGAGGGGAGTAATGATCTATTCCCAGTAGGATATCTGACAGGAAATTTAGGTTGCTCTCTGTTTATTCTGAAAGGGGAAAATAGCTTCACGGAATGTATCCATGACCTACTTATCCAAGTAATTACGTATCACGTACTTACATATCCACCTACCCACACAAAGTTCGAGGGCAGAAAGAGGCGAGACAATAGAGAGTTTGGAGAAGAGAAGAGAAAAGCGAAAAAGGACCAAGGACAGCCACAGTGAAGTTGGAATGAACCGGAAATAAGCAGGTTATGAAGTTGTACAAGGCAATGACTTTGATTGTTCACTTGATTCTATGATGAACCAATTCTATCATTTAAAACAGATCGGCTATTTATATAAGTATATTTGTGTTTGAAATTCAGTGAATGATTTATTTCAAAAAGAAGGGTATCTTCCTAATGTAATGCATCATCACGGTTGTTTATGTAATTGATTATACAGTTATTTTTTCATGTATGGGGGCTCGTGTCATTCTGTTTTATACATCTGCTCAGATCTCTATCTATTCCATCTATAAGTTTCACACTTTATACAGTGTGACCCCGCTATAACATGATAGTTGGGGGCCATAGAACCCAACCGTGTTATAGACCGAACCGTGTTATAAGCAACCAGGTCATGTAGCTGAAGAAAACAATGCATGTACCCGAAAAAATGTGCGGGGAGTTGGTGGGTGGGTGTGTAGGTAATAAATGCGGCCGCAACAATATGTGCTTCACTGGCACAGTTATCATCTTAAATCGCTGTATAATAAATGAGAAAAATAGAAACAGAGAAGACATATATAATATTTTACTTTATTCAGAGAACCACGCATTGGTACATATAAGTGTATACTGTTTATATATACATGTCTAATGTATAGCAATGAATAAAGTATCAACACCATGTACTCAACCACGAATCACGTCACATACACTGAATCCACAATACAAGTAACTCCATTGAAAATATGCACACACAGATTTAAAATATTCAGTAATTTTGTCACAGGTCATATAGTTCTGAATTCAGTGGAAAAAAATAGCACAATCACGTAACGAATGATGAAGCACATTTACTTTTCTGTACATCCCAAGTCGGTAAAAGTTTGCATTTTAAGCACAGTCAGTAGAGTTCGTAAGCATAAATTTTTTTCCTGTAAAAAGGAAACTTTCATGGCACAGTAAAAGTGTGCCAGTCATGTTGGAAAATGAAACAATCCATCAGATTCCGTTGCTTTTATTTAAGTTCGGTACTGACTTCCTTTGAAGAAAGGTTCTTTGTTTTTATTGAAGATTGTAGTCGGCTTTCTTTGATGAATTGTGCATGCGTTATTGAAGTCACCGCTAAAGGACAGCTTTGGAGAACCAAACAAATGCCTGTTTCTTATTGTGGCGGCAACATCAAAAAATTGTACTGCATGATTGAGACTGATGTTTTTTCCCATTTGCTTAGTACGTTTTCATAACAATCAGTGCTTCAAAGGTAATGTTTTCTTTGAAATTTCAGCTACTGTTTTATCTGGGTACATTTTTTTTTAAATGAATTGGCCGTCATATGGTCAATTGTAGTTACAGTTCCTCCCTGCCTATTGAATAGACAAGTGAGAGCTTTTTTTTGTTTTTTGTTTTTGTTTTTCTTGTATATTTGTTGTAGTGGAGTGATGCTGCCTTCCACGCATGCATCAGAAATTTAAAGAAAGAGTCAATCGACGATAGAGACGCAGGTGTTCTGGTCTGATGACAGGGATTACTACAGAAAATGTGAATGTTCTGAAGGATTTAATTCTGAGTGAAAAGAAGAGGAATTTTACTTACCATCCACATACAGATGTCAGTCTATGTAAATATATTAATTACTAGCAAGCGGCTGAAAGTTGGACGAAATATAGATTATGAGATAATGTCTCGTCCAGTTGATCTCCACTACCAGAAATGTAAATCTGGAAAAAAAGTGGATATCTCAGTACATATAGTACTCATGCTAGATGTCAACATAAGCAGATTATGATATAACAATGCACTGTTAAGATGGTTTGTCAACATGGACAAAGAATTTGTTTATGTAACAAAAAATAAATTTCAGTGCATTTTATATCAACTTTGCAGCTTCCTTTCATGAGGCCTCTGAATTTCTCCACTCCAAACCAATGGTTGTAAATACAAGTTTAAACAGCCAACAATGTTGCCAATAAAAAAAAAACGCCAGATGGTATATTTTGCCTCTAATAAGGGGAAAAAAAATATTGCAAGTTGTGACATTGGCGAAGCCCTGAGCAAATCCTGAATAAACTTTTTACATGTTATTTTTCGTACTTTTAAGAAGAAAACACTATTTTTCGTGTATGACAAAAATGTATATAAAATTTCAGGAGCCACGCCATTATCGTCTTGCATTATTCATACACGATCTCTTCCCTAAAATGATAATAAGCTTTGATTTTTTCGTACTTTTAAGAAAGAAATTTTTTTCATGTATGAGAAAAATACATGTATATGAAATTTCGTAGCCACACCATGACCGTGTTATATCCGAATTCATGTTATAATGGAGCGTGCTATAGCAGGCTCACACTGTATTAATATTTACTCGATCCGGGCAATAACACAGAAGGTGATCACCCTCTAGACAACGATAACCCAATAAAGCGGACACCTTGTAAGAAGGTACAATCCGTCAATCAATTCCACCAACAAAACAACCCACCCCCAACAAAGTGGGGGTACCCGTAACAAGCTGCCTCTCAAGGAGCTCAGCAGTAAAAGGTTAGTGTTAGGACTGGTCGGCCTGGTGTGAAGATGATGTGACTGGGTGGGACATCATGCTACATGTCTTTGGCATGATGCCCCAGTGCTAGACATAACTATAAACTGCCACACCACAGACATCATAGCAACATGACTGAAAAATTGTTAATGCTACGTTAAAAATCCAAATCACACACTAATCATTAAATATCCTGTAATACACTCATCTGAAAAGCCTTATACAAATTTGATAGTACAGATCATTTATCTAATTTTCAAAACAGCTTTCTATAAAGACCTCAACTTGTAAAAACTGTATTGTGTGGGGTTTCATGGGAAACTGGTCAGTTGATCACATAAGTTTCTTCTCCAAATTATTATTATTATTTTTTAATCCCTTGTTTAGTGAGACACAGTGAATGCCTGGCTATATGTTGCATAATTCATTTTGCCAATTATAATACATATAAGCTGTTTAGAAAATAATCTAATCCTGGTGGTTGGAGGCAGTCAAAATAAAGACAAAAAAAATAGTTTGACTATATCCCCCTTGTTACTCTGCCCTACACCCCCAACCAAAATGAATCTGCTACTTTGTTAACATGATAAATTTAAACTTAAAGATGAGTATCAATCATATGAATTATTGACCAAGAATTCAACCATCCATATTTTAATAATAATATGATTATGTTTCAATTTACTTCGTTGATAATAGTTCTCATTCAGTCATGCAATTACAGTATAGTAAGTACTGTTCAAGTCATGTTGACCTTGTTAAATAACTACACCCTAACGCTGACAAAGTAATGAAAACCCAGTGAACTATGGTGTCAAATACTAGTGGGAAGGATTAGACTGTATGCAAAGCTAGCCCATAAAAGACTCTAACGGTAGGCAAGTACTGTTATTTGGCAAGGTTCCAGAGGTATGTATTTAAATACTGGGACCAAAGCAAATATGCATGACTGAATTTCAAAAGGTACCCTGTAAAGAATAGGCAATAAGCTTCCCCTCCTGTGTACATAGGTAAAAAAACATTTTATGATAATAACACCATATGTTCCCTAAAGCTTTGTTTAGGCAGCTATTATGATTGACATCAACTCTGAAGTTCTATTGAAATAAAGTACATGTCAAAGGCATACATAAAATGTACATCTTGAAAGGCCTTTAAAAATGGTGTCATACATCAGCATACCGCTATATAACTGGTATTTGGAGTAAACAGAATTTAAATGTACATTTTAAGAATTTGAATGCACATGAGTATGATATAAAAACATCTCGGTGTTTGACTTGGGTACAATGACAATGACAGCCCAACAATTTTCAAAGTCAATGTTAGGCTGGTTGGATATCAGGACAATAAACTGGAAATAAATTGGTTGCTATGTAATCAGTTTGATAGCCCAGACCTAATACCTTGAAGACATTATTTTTCTGGTTATGATTCATTGTTATTTTTTATGTTCTGGACAAATGTTAAACAAAATATCCATGTAAATCTTTCCTACAATTTCCTTATATTTCCAAACCCACCAATATAGTCCCCTTTTATAAGGTAGGTAAGTTCACAGATCCAGATAATTAGTCAAATTTTGTTCATTTTTTTTTTTCTTCCTTTAAACTGAATTTATCATAGTTCTGGCTCATGAGAACCAATTATAATGTGATTTCACATTATAAAATATGTTTTGTATTTTACTGTACTTTCAGGATTGAGCACTGATGAAACGTAAGCAGGGCACTCCATATAATCAGATATAGCAGGTAAAAGATTTTCAAGTAACAGGGTTATTTGGGGATGCTACTCCAAAGGGATACAAGGCACAGCAAATAGTAGCAGGTTGTTCTGGCAAATTAACCAGTTAGGGGCATTTAGGGAATGCAGTGATATATCCCTGACTTATAATGCAGGTCATTTACTGGTTCCCTGATGAGCAACATAATAAAAGAAGAGTCCCTTTAAGGGTCTGATAATCTACTGGCTAAAAAGAATTTCCAGAAATTAAAGTGAAGACCATTTCTTCCTTTTAACTGCCCGAGTGTTATAGTCATCTGTGATATTCTTCAGCAACAAGATTTTCAAATTAGCTACTGTAGTGGGCATGTCAGATGTCAACTTAGCACCATTTTTATTAAGGACCAACAACACATCATAAGTAGTCTGGTGGAAACCCCATGTTGATAAGATTTTGTGTTTTGGAGGAAAAACAATACAAAGATTATCAAGAGGGATGACATGGTAGCCACATTTTAAATCAGACTGGCACCATTTCTACATAGTGGTAGCCACATTTTAAATCAGACTGGCACCATTTCTACATAGTGGTAGCCACATTTTAAATCAGACTGTGGCACCATTTCTACATAGCTTCAACCAAATGTCACACATGTAAGTCTTTTAGTGACAGCACAATTTTGACAGGACAAGCTATCAAGGGATGTAGTAATAAGATTTTCAAGATAACAGTTACAGCAGTCATATATGAACTTGGGTAGGCACCCTTTTCATTTACAACCAACTAGACATCTTTATAAGTCTTTCAAACCCCATGCTGATATGACCTTTCATTCAGGAGAAATAGCAATAAGATTTTCAAGACCTGTCACTGTACCAGGCATACTGAATGTCTCAATGGCACCATTAGGACCAATTTGACATAAGAAGCTTTTAGTAAATTCCCTACCTTGATACAACCATCCATTCAGGAGGAGTAATGTTAACCTTTCTCAGATGGCCACCATTTTCGTTTTGGACCAATTATACATCATAAGACGTTTTCTGGTGAAAACCCCATGGCAATATTACTTTTCATTCAGGAGGATTAGCAACACAAACATTTTCACAATGGCCACTATAGGACCATACTGGACATCAAAATTTGTACCATTTTCATTCAGAACCAACTAGATATCAGATGTCTTCTGCTGAAAATCCCATAGCATTATTTTATTTCATTCTGATGAAGCATTTCAAGATCATGGCCACTTTGGCAGCCATACTGGACACCAATTTGGCCCCATTTTCAATTACAACAAACTAGACATCATAAGCAGTCTTTCATTGAAAATCTCATGCTGATATGACCATCTATTCACAAAGAGAAGCAATAACAAATTTTTCAAGATGGCCACTGTAGCAGCCATATTGGATATCAGCTTATATCTAGGACCAACCAGACTTCATAATAAGCATTCTTGAAATGCCATGCTGATATGACTATCCATTCAGGAGGAGTAACAACAACAAAAATTTCAAGATGGCTACTGTAGTGTCAATACCGGATGCATGAACAATACATTTTCATTTGGGACCAGCTAGAGCACAGGCTGAATAGTTTCATGGCAATCCACCAAGTAGTTTAAGAGGAGTCATGATAGTAAAATTGTGTGAACAGACGACGGAGAACAGATCATCCCATAATAACTCCTGGTCTGAGTTAAAGAATAAGCACTGTTGATCACTGACCTGTTTTTGTATGTATGAATGTGTGTCGGACACACCAACCTGAAATGACTTTATTTAACAAATAAAAATTCAACAAGAGACAACAATTGATCTGAGACTGTTCACCTGGTTGACATATGCCTAACAGCCAAATGCAAAACTTTGACATAAAATTCTGGGTCAGAAGAATGCTTTCTAAAGAAATTACTTCATTGCTGTTGACTAAATATGATCAAGGTTTCTCTAAAATACATTTCTTCATTCATATTTGATTACACCTCAGTACTGTCTATCCACTACTGGAAACAGTGAAAGGCACTTAAGCTTTCTGTCAAAGTTGGTCAAATCTGTTGAGTAAGCTTAAAGTTGTTTAAGTGGTTTTTAAATTTTTATTTTTAGCACTGTCATCATTGTTAATGGAGATTTGCCTGGGTTTCAGTCTAGTCAATTTTCTTAAAGTTTAAACTCATGGCCTAGGTACATGTGAAAATGAAGTGTAGCATCCTTTGCTTTACCACTGGATTAAATGGAATGTTTTCACATTCGATAACTTTGATAACTTATCCATTACTTCTAAAAATACATACAGAATGCTCATCACCTCGTTTTGAATTGATTGCCATCTGTTTTCCCTATTGCAAAACTTAGAAAAAACTTCCTTAAAATCACTTTTACCATGGATTTTATTAGAATGAAGATTTTTGACACAATTATTGGTTGTGTCAGAGAAGGTTGCAGTCAGAACAAGAATACACATTATATATGTGCCACAATTTGCATTATTACCCCAGTGTCACTGTCTGGGGGTGGGAGTGAGTGTAGGGATGGGGACCAGAGTGAGAAGATTTGGAATATGCAGCAAAGACATGCAATGGTGAGTGAATGCTGTTACTCTTGTTACCCTTGTTACATTTGCCATTATCACCACCACAACTATCAGGCACTAGCAGTACAACTATTGTCACCACCATTGTGTACTGTCCATCACCTGATTTAAAGAGCTTAAATCAGAAATTGCCATAAATAAAAAGATAAAACTGACAAGATATGAGGTAGGATTATCTCTCATAACCTATGCACTGTACTTGAGCATTATTTACACATCTCAAACTATATCAATTTGAGTATATTGTTTAGATTGCTTGGCCCAATGCCAAACTGGTTAATAACTATACTGTATCCACCAGTATGTAAGTGAAACCTACTTAAGGGAGGAGAAATCATATTTTGTAATGGAATTTCATTCTTTTTCTGGGTGAGGAGAGAAGTTTAGTTATATAAGAACATTATATATAACCCTTAAAATATGTTCAACATATGTGCATTTGATAAATAACTTGGAATAAAATAAGAAAAAGTCAAACTTATTTGCTTACCATAATTATCAGCAGGAAGCCCAGATGTCAGAGCAGTATAAGGTGCTTGCCTTTACGGATCACTGACATCTTACCTCTGTCCATGTGGGTTTGAGTCTTAGCTCGACCAGTGTGTGAGAATGCTTGCCAGTTGCTTCCCATTAGTCAGTGATTCTTCTAGGTTGGTCTTTTTTTTTTTTATTTCTACACTAACTACACTGGCCTCCATGTATAGCCTATCACATGCTGAAAAATGGTGGCAAACTCACAAAAGCCAATGACATTATCTGGAAAGTGGCCATTAAATGACGATGTCTTCACATTCTAAGTTTTGAATTGCTTATAATAGTAGAGACAGTATCATGATTTTCATGTGTTCTCTTGTTTTTAAAGGTGGATTCATAAAATTTTGGGAAAATTCATGCAATTGCACATTCTGGAGAAAATAATTAAGGCAACCCCAACATTTCAAAAAAGTTTCAATTATGAAAGCAACAAGTCTATTCCTAAATTTTTAATGAATACATGTGGCTGGTCCCTGGGTTTATAATGGTCAGATTTATGCATATTCGAAGCATGCCCACTCCAAACCAGGTTGAAGATATAAGTAAAACTGCATGGCAAGAACCTTTTGTGCATAGATTTCTTTGCTGCTTAAATGACAGACAGCATTAGCTAAAATTCATTATGAAAAGTTGACACAGCTTTTCATGGTCACACCAACAATACTGACACACAGAAGTTGTCCTTTTGTAATATTTACCTTTGTGGGCATGTCAACAAAGGTTAATAAACACTGAAAAATGCCTAATACTTCAGTTTGTTACATTTAACCAATGCAGCGTATCTTATCAGGGGAAGAAGTATTTCTAAAACTGGATTTTCCATTTGTAAAAGAGATATACCACCCACTGCAGAGCCAAAAAAAATCTAAGTGCAAAAACTTTAAAATAAACAAAAATAGCTACATGTACCATAATATAGCATGAAAATCTAAATGTGTCATTTGCTGATGCATAAAGACTTCACACCAAATTTCATTTGTCTACTTCAAATGGATTTTGCTTTAGTGTGCTAGCAAAAGTTTTCATCAAAAAAGTACAAATGCAAAAAGTCCAAAAGTGTTTTTTTAATTTTAAAAAAAAGATGGCCTGAAATTTAACTAATTGGATGATCTAATTATGACCAAGATCTAGTGTGTAAAATGTCAGGACTCTATGTGAAATGTTACCTTTCGCTTTCTTGCTAAAACTTGACAGACATGTGGATATAAGGAGGGTGGACAGACAGTAGTAAAATATGTCTCCATCTGCTGCTGCAGTAGGAACATCAAAATGTCAACAAATTGTGCACATGTATGTTGTGAGACCATAACTTTTACAATGAAATGGGTTGTGGTAAAAAATAAGCAGTATCTACTGACTTGATTTGAGAATTGTGCAAAGAGATTAAAAAAAAACAACAAATGCATGACCGTATCATTTTTCATTCACACAGAGACTACTACCTTGACAGATCTCTATCAGTGACTTTGGCAGTCTTGTCCATAATTTAAGTTACATGTCTGTAATTTCTCTTCCCAAAATTAACAGCTGGTCCAATATAAACATTTTTTGATGAACCTCACAAAATATGCAAGTGCCTATTTCTACTGATCTTTTCTTAGTTGAGCCTCTCTCTCTCTCTCTCTCTCTCTCTCTCTCTCTCTCTCTCTCTCACATATACACACACAATCCCACAACAAGAATAGTGTATCCACAGAACCATGGTATAGCAGAAATCATTGAAACTTGGATGAATGTGATCTTGACCATCTTGGAAGCAGGAATAAGCATAACACTAGTCAAACAGGTTGTAATAATTTTTGTTGATGTAAATTTAATGTTTTTGTAACTTTGGTAAGTGCATTCAATTTTTACTAATAATAATGCTTTAAAAATGAAACAAAGATAAGCTTCTTGTTGTTTTCTTCAATTGATGTAACATATTTGACAGACCAATTCCAAAAGAATGGTTTAATTTTGGTCATGAGATCCTTGGCATTACCGCCTTCCATTTACAACTGCATTATACTGACGGCATTTTAAAAACAGATAAATGCAACCAGCAGATTAGTATCTATAGCAACATTGTTGATTCTACTTATAAAATGGGTCTACACTTTATGCAGTTGTGTGTTTGTAAAATATAGTTGATGTTGTATTTATTATGGAATTCATCATTCATTTGGGGGCCCAAAGTGGCCAAGTGGTCTAAAGCGCTAACCATTACGGATCACTGCCATCTCAACTCTGTCTGCATGGGTTCGAGTCTCAGGCTCGGCCAATGTAATTATGCGCGAAAGCCTGCTGGTAGCTTCTCGTGGGTTCTTTCCGGGGTTTTCCCGGGTTCTTCCTCCAACATTTATACTGGCCGCCATATATAGCCTATCTTGTGCTGAAAAATGGTGTTAAACCCTATAACAACAACATCATTCATTTGTATGTCTGTAATATATAGTTCATGTGGTATTTAACATTCTCTTTTGAAAAAATAAACAATAAAAAAGAAACAACATTTCATTAGACTTGGGCCCATTTATGCAAACTGTGGACCAACCCTGAACAAATTCCAGCTGACTGCAAAAAAGTTGGTTTTCATATTACAGTTAACGAGATCTAAGAGGGGTGGACTGGTAATGCATGTACATGGGGCTGGAAAACCATGCATGTAATGGACCAAGATGTGGAAGTTAACATTCACCTTTTCTTCATACACTCATAATTGTTAACTAATTTTAGTTCCTTCAAAAACTGATGGTTAAAAAGGTGTATACTGGAGTCTGCTAAATGAAACCAGTATTGATGTTATAGTAAAAGCAAATGTTATATATATTTAATTTGTATTGATTGTTAAGGTTTCTTTTATCATTATGTGTTATGTATACGTGAAATTTGTAATTGATCTTGTCCAAATCAAGTACATTCTGTAGCTAACTAGGGCCATTCAGTTTGGAAAACAACACGATACATAGATAAATCTGAACATGTTTATCTTTGAGATACTGGAATTCCCTCACAGAATAACCTCGTCAACCCAATGTTTACCATGTTTTTAAATATAATTATTAGTAACATAATTTATCTTGTTGACAACTTTGAATTTTTTTTAATAAATGGGCTCTTGACCCTCAACATAGTTCTATTTTGTGCTTTGACTTTTTATATAATGATGTTTATTTGAGAAATTACTCATTCTTGTGATAACATCTGAAGCAGAATCATTTGTACTGTTGTGTTCAGCTTTTAATTTGAATTTATTCAAATTATTATTCACCAGAATTACAAAGTGCTCAATAATATTCTTGGACAAAGATATTAACTTAGAATTACAGTGATTTCAGAGAAAAACATTTTTGGATTATATTATTGTCATACATCAAGATAATCTTAGCACATTGTCACAACCCAGGCTAATGCACATTACCACATTTGAGGCTACAGGCACACCAACACATTCAATATTGGATCTTGTTTGGAATACCACCGGAATTCCGTTGGAACTATATATATATGGACTTGTGATTCAACTTTTAGGACCATTTGGGATTTAATTCACAATACTGTAAATTCTTTTTTTAAATTTTCGCTTTGATTCTACAGAAAAAAATTATTTGTTCAATTTTACAAAACTTTTTGATTTTTGCTCTTTTCTGTTTCTTAGTTTATGGCCCTGGAGTTGTAACACAAGTTGCATAAAATGCTTTGTCTTACCCAAGCATGGTGTGACCATTCTACTCATGCAAACAAGAGAAACCTTGAAAGCACATCTGGCAGGAAAAAAGTAGCCCCCACAATGATGGCATCAGAAAGTGATGTGTTGCTATCTGCTCAAGGCAGACTCTATAACAAACAATCCTTCCCCTGTCGTTTGAAAACCTTGGAAATATGGCCACCATGCAATACAAAGAGTTACATGGAATGCAGTGTCTATCATTTTTCTGAATTATTGGCCCCAAAAATTCTGACAATTTTCTTCCTATGCCTGACATTCACTTCTGAAAAAGACAAGGCTATAAACCATACAGGAACAGTTAAAATAGTTACTAACTCCACAATGTCAACCTTTCAAATCCTACAACTGCCCAGTTCACAATACTGTACATTCTCCCATTTTCTATAAAACCACTGATGCAAACCTAACACTGAATCTTAAGGCTAACAATGGCAATGATGTCTGAAATGTGACACCAAAACCTTGGCCTTTTCCATTGCAGGCAAGGGAATTATGTGTGCAGTGCTGCACCTTGCGATCATGGGTTTCAACAATTTCCCCCATGTCCACCAAAACTGAGTCATATGCACCCTATGGGCATGCTTAATGCCAGGTAAGAACTGAAAATAGTGCCAACATGTAGTATTTTTACGCAGTTCACTTTCATTAAAATCTATCTTTGTACTAGCAATAACCAAAAATTAATAAAAACTGAGAGATGGCAATTATTTCCATTTTTATACAAAAAAATTGTAATCAGAAAATTCCAGGTTTGTAGTAGACTTGCATTGCAAAGTCACCAACGGCTGCTAATGATATTGAATTAATGACAAATGAGACTCAATTTCTGGAGTTAAAAATCTGTCAAAATGACAGCTTGGAACTGAATCAATAAATCTTTAACTGAACTGTTGAAACAAAAAAGATTGTCATTTTATATTTTACCACAACCAGTACATTAAGTATGCATTATTTTTCTTTGTCCCTTTTACATTTTTTGTGTCATACAAACTGGGAAGATGGAGATTATCTAATGTTAACTGTAGCTGGACTGGGTGGAAGTGGGCTATCCTATACACTACATCAGATTGTTCTTGTGTTTAACATTGGGGCAATGTTTACTAGTTTTCTAAATATGTAAATCGTTTATAATAAATGAGATTATACTGCTTAAAGGAAATGATTTGAAACTCAGCTTTCATTCATCTGCTTGTTAGGCCACTCAACAGTCAAAAACTGTGTGCATGCTGTACCTTGCACAACCTGCATTTGCTTGTAAGACTTGTCTTTATTGAAAATGACAGTCCATGTACATGATGAAAAAAATGAATAGCGCAATCTGACATACTGCCTGGACATGATCATGGAATGCTTTTCTAGCATTTACAATGGATTAAGAAATCAAGCAATGGCTTACTATCTTGAAATGGTGTTTTTGTAAAATAAAATGTTATTAATCAAAGGTTCTGGTGAGAAATATGTAGTTTAAAGTTAAATACTGCAAAAACATTTTATCAGCATTATCAGTAAATCAACATCAATGTGTAATGCTGTGTTCTGTGCAGCACAATCAATTCTCATTAACTCCTGCCTTTTCATAGCAATGACACATTCAATATGAAAATCAAAAACATATACTTTCATAAAAAATAAAAACATAAAAATCCCACTTAACAATCCTTGTAAACTGAGATGTGAAAATATAATTTAACTGGAACCAGTAATTCCTGAGTCGATGACTGCCACATGCATATTTGCTGACATGTTCAGTTTTGTAAATGTTTACAAGCTGTAAATTAAACTACAGTATTCGCACACCATCCCATTTGTTTGTACCCCTCTACAGATTTCAAAAACAAAAGGATTAAAGGATATAAAAAATGCAAAAAAATAAATAATTTCATTCACTGATTTATGAGTTCTAATCTGATCGTCACCAGGGGGTCCCAAACACTGTGAACTTGGTGTTTTGAATCAAACAAGTTTCTTCAGTAATGCAGCCACCATATTTGCATGAGCCAATGATCTATGCTTTCAAGTAACAAATGTTATGTAGTTTGCTGTCTTTGATAATCTCAAAAATTTTGTATATTTTGGAGTTACTTGTCTTTGTACACATGTATATAAGAGTTCCTCCATTTTACTCATTCAATTTCTTTTAACAGTCTGCTTGTTATGTAAGATTCCATTTGCGCTGAAGTGCCAATAAGTTAGGCAATGTTTGGGACCCACTGGGAACAGTCAGGTTAGAAATTATAACTCAGTGAATGAAATTACTAAGTTTTGTGTATATTTTATATCCTAAATGCTTTGCATTTTTAAAATTGTTAGTAGGGTACAAACAAATTGCAGGGGTGGGGTGGGGTGTTTGCAAATACTATAAACCATGCAAATGTTGTACCCTTAAGTGTTTAAATCATGAACTGAAGCTGACTGCTGAAAGTTTCTCAACATTTGTATATGGGGATAGAGGATTTCTGTACTTTAGAACAAGACTTCACATGGATAATACTTAGTATGCTCATGCCATCCAGAGAGAGGATCAGTGAATTCTATCGTAGTTGCATATGGCATTTGGTAGGTAAATGTAAATCACTGTCTTCAAGTTGTCCAACAGAAGGTACATGAGAACTAAATCATAACTTGACAGGAGCACTCTACATGTACTTTAACCTGAAATATCACATCAGTACACACTGTTCCAGCTGTCAAAGTGGTTACTGCGTCAACCTCACATGCTGGAGGTGGTGGGTTTTGAACCCCGGCTGAATCATACCAAAGTCTTATAAAAATGGTACTAGCAGCTGCCTTGCTGGTGTCAAGATAATGTGACTGGGTAGGGCATGATGCTGCATGTCTGCAGCATTATGCTCCACTGCCACACTGCAGACATTGTAGCGATATGACTGAAAAATTGTTAAAGCTACGTTTAAAATCCAAATCTTTACACCCACCACTCCACTATTCATAGGTTTCACAAGAAAATAAACATAAATAGTAGATTAAGGGGAAACATTTAATCACTTAACGTGAAGTTTAAGAATTAACCATAATATTTAATTTGCAAATTTAATCTCTCATCATTTGTTTGCCAATTTATCTTTGCAAAAGAACATATTGCTGATGTTGGTCATAAAGATCAGTCATTGATTTAACATTCTGTCATGGTTATTTTGTCATTATTTTATAGTCTTACAGTTATATGCAAGAAATACATGCTAAAAGATTTATAATAACTTTTGTACTGTGACGATTAACGCTTTGATCATGCTAACAACCTTCAATAATAATAATAATAAACTAAGAAAGGCTACAGCAAAACAAAACTGCGCTTAACAACTGACATTTCACAAATCCTTTTATGAATATCAAAGAACTCAATCATTCTTTCATCACAAAGTTATTTATAATTTCACTTACAACTGAAACGTATGCCAAAATGACTTTCATTGACTTGTGAGCTTTTAAAATGGCAAGTTGCCAAGTCAGTTGGAACACGAGTTGAGACCACTTACCTTTTGCACTACTTGGCGAGCTTGGTGATCTTCTTTCAGGTGAATGTCGAATTTCAGGTACTGGTGATCTTCTCTGCCTTATTTTATTGTCACTCCGTGCGGTGGGAGATGTAGGACTACTTCCCTTCAGTGAGAAAGCCTTCACAGCCTTGATGGGTCCTTTGGTTTGCGATGCCGATGGGGACACATTTCGGCGAACTCGCTGCGCCGATGTAGCCGGCTGAACGGACATTTTGTCGCTTAATAAACTTATGAAGTGTTCAATAAATGTCTGTTGACTGTTCTACAACTGAACTCAGTATGCATCCATATATCGAACTTTTTTGACTTTTCTATTTCACTGTTTCCACTGCTCTCAAACCGACTCTCAACTTAACACAAGAATTCCTCACAACAGAGGTCACGTGATCGCCGGTTTTAACTTTTGATTGGACCATATTCCGCCATCTTACTGTCAATGTAGCTTTCGTGAAATCTACACTAGTCGGGATTCTTTGTTAAAATTTGCTTTAAATGACATATTTTTCAACAATTGTTTCTAAGAAATAGAAAATACGATGATTAATTATTCATTTCAATTCACTTTAAATAATTTTACTTTACTCTATGACTTGCAAGTGCGAGATTTGGCTCTCGGATTTATTTCCCTTTGTTCATTCATGACAACGAAATATATGTAAACATCCGGTGCACGTGGTTTAAATAGCCTGATTGACAGCTTAGCAACGAGTAACTGTTACGACATTTGTGAAGTATTTACCATAATTAAATGTTTCTGGTGTATTAAGGTTAATTATACTTCACAAATGCACAAAATATAAGAGTGTCATTCCCACCGATATCAACAATTCCTGTATTTGTAGTAACAATTGGCAGACCGCTTATATTCCTATACGAGCGCGTGCAATTGTCAAAGACTTATAATAGCTAAATCCGTTTTAAAAATATACAGTAATCTATCATAACTTTAATAAACTAAATAACAAATTATATATATATATATATATATATATATATATATATATATATATATATATATAGAGAGAGAGAGAGAGAGAGAGAGAGAGAGAGAGAGAGAGAGAGAGAGAGAGAGAGAATACAAATCATATGGCGAATAATAGCCCTTTCAAGCGCACTGGATCCAGCAAGGGATCACGTAAGTCAGGGATTGATCGAGATAAATGCAATAAACTGACGACGAGCAGTACAAAACTACTATCTAACTAGCCTGAGCGCTTTCGACTCTTAATGTGTCTTTTTCAAAGGCATATACAAAACAAACAAATAAAACACAAAAACCGTTGTGCTTGCAAATCTCTACATGACTGTTTCTACATGAATTAAACCTTTAAATGTATTATGTCTCAACCAGCCTATATCAACGTGTTGCAGATACTGGAAAATATTTGTATTAAGCTAAAAATCGGTGAGCCATAGCGACATCTATTACTTTGTGTACATTTATGTAAGCGAAATTATATCCCGGTTATTTCATTCTTATAGTAGTAATTGAAGGCTACTAAGAAAATTTAGAAAAGTTTTGAAAAGAAAATGTGTCGGCTGCAAAGGATAATTCCACTTGTGCATGGCTGTCTTTTTCTAGTCTTCTTGGTTTAAACCGCTTGGTTTCAATGTTCTAAGGCGGCTTATCCAGTAAGATTCCTTTTCCTTCCTGGTTTCGGAACTTCAGTTGGGGTTGTTAGCAATTGCGATAAGTGTTATATCACTGAAAGTGTGGCCAGGGGAGAAGTGTTCTGCGACCGGGATTCTGTATAGCTTCTTTGTCAGTATTTTTTCAGTTTCTCTGACGTACTGAAGGCTACAGATCTTACATGTGATGAGATAAATTGCATTCTCTGTTTTGCACGTTTTGTTTGGACCATGTATGTTTAGTTTTTCTCTAGTCACTGTGCTAGTAAATGTCCTGGTCTCTATCACATGTTGACAGGTTTTGCATCTTTTATCGCCACAGGGGCCAGATTGACTATGGTGATCTTGAGTAGTGATTGGCTTTAGCTTCGCCCTGACTAGGATGTCATTGAGGTTTTTTGGTCTCCGGTAGGCTACTACAGGTTTGTTCGGAAGGATTAGCGTTAGAACGTCCGACCATTCCAAGATGGGCCAGTGTTTCTCGATGATTTAACCTACTTTGGGGTTGTCTGGATGGTAGGTCAGGATAAATTGTATCCTATCAGCCTTTTCTTTCTTTCCATATTCTAGTAGGTCATCGCGGTTTTTTTGTTTAGCCCTTTGGGTTGCCTCCGCAATCAGGTCTTTGTCGTAGCCTCGGTAAATTAAATGTTTACATAGCTCTTCAGACCTTTCTAGGAATGTTTCATCGTCGGAGCAAATTTTGCGTATCCCCAGTGCCTGGCTATATGGAATGTTCCTAATGCAGTGTTTTGGATGACAGCTGGTTGGGAGGAGATACTGGTGTTTGTCGGTTGGTTTCGAGTAGATGTCTGTATGTAGTTTGTTTTCCACCAGTCTAGTTGTTGTGTCCAGGAAAACGTGTTTTGAGTTGGAGATTTCTGACGTGAATTTTATTGAAGGATGGAAGTTGTTTGCCTTTGATATGAAGTCATCCAGACTTTCTCTTTCATGTTGCCACTTCATTTCTATTTCATCGATACAGCGTACCCACTGGTATGGTGTAAGTTCAACCGATGCTAATAGCTGAGCCTCCAGTTTTCCCATACAAATGTTAGCATACGAAGGGGCCATTTCTGTACCCATTGCGGTTCCATTGATTTGGAGGTAGTTTACTTCATTAAATTCAAAGTTATTGAGCTTTAGGAGAAGCTCCAGGAGTTTGACTAGGAAGTGTGTGGGTGGATTGTTTACAGTTTTTGTTTCCATGCTTCTCTACACGCCTGTGTCCCTTCGTTGTGAGGCATGTTAGTATACAAAGATGTAACGTCCAAGGAATCAAGTAATGTATCTGGCAGTAATGGTTCGCTTGCTTTGCTTTTTTATGAGATAATCTGAAGTGTCCTGAAGATATGATGGTGATTTGTGGACATGTGGTCTCATAAAATGATCTAAATATTCTGATATCCTTTCTGTGAGATGCCCATTACCGGAGATTATAGGTCTGCCCGGGTTTCCTTGTTTGTGGATTTCGGGTAGAAGATAAAATCTACCAGCCCTTGGGTTTTCTGGGCTTAAGTAGTTTCTCGTCTGCTGGTCTATGTGCCCGATTTGGTACGCCTCGTCAATAATATTAATGATGGTTTTTGCATATTCCAGCGTTGGATCATGGTCTAGTTTTTTGGTAGAACCTAGCGTCAGTTAGTTGTCTACTTGCTTCACTAATGTAATCTTCCCAATTCATAACGACAACAGCGGAACCCTTATATGCAGGCTTAATTATGATGTCTGTTCTGCTTTTCAGTGAATGTAGGGCATCTGTTTCTTCTTTTGTCAAATTAGACTATTTGTTAGTATGGTTGATGTGTCTGGAAGTATCGTTTTCAACTGTGTTGATAAAGGCTTCCAGATTTGGAATTGAACTTTTTGGTGGGGTCCAGTTACTTTTCTTTCTAAATATGGGTTGGTCGCAGCTTATATTTTCCTTTGATTTATTTGTTGGCTGCAAGGCAAAATGGGCTTTGAGTCTTAGTCGGCGGCTAAACTAATCGGTGTCCTTTTTTAGCTTCCCTCTGTCGTATGTGTTTGGACGGGGACAGAAACTCAATCCCTTCGATAATCGTTTTATCTCTGCCTCCGTAAGTTCTGACTTTGAGATGTTGACCACTGTGTTAGTAACAGTTGAATTAATGTTTGCTACAGAGTGCTTACGATTCTTCCTTTTGCGGCGATTTTTCTTCTTACGGTTATTTTTAGAAGACATTTCCTCAATTGAAGATTCTTCACAACAGTGATTTGGTTGTGGATCATGACTTCAAAGTTTTCTTTCTCTGACTTTATATAGTTTTGTATATATATGCCTCTTTTAACCGTATCCATCAATCAGCTTATTATATTGCAGGACGCATTGTTTAGAAAGCAAATATTTCTGAGGCGACCACTTATCTTCTTCCAACAAAATGAAATTGTCAGTTGAAATTACTGCATAAATAGTTGAGTACTGTATCCACGTATTTGAGTAAATTTATCGTTAGAGTTACTTAGATGATGCTGCAGCACCATCTTTATTAGTTTCGTTTCTACATGCAGGGATGTTGGATATAATTTTGTTATTAAGGAAAAGTGTACTTTATTTATGGACTGTTTTTCTCAGTTTCATTAAGAAAGGTTTGCCTTAATAACAGAATCGTTTACCCAGGAATACGGTGTAAATAGAACGGTGTCTCAGGCAGACTCTCACGATATATAAAAAAAATATTATTTTATCGATTATATTATGTATCTTTTCGACTTCCTGTGCATGCATAGTTACTGGACAAAAATGGAACATTTTTAAAGGAAAGTATATGCTCTAAAATAAAATGACGAATGATATGCCCCAAGTTACTGAATCATATTTTCTCAAAGGATATTCTTCATTAGTCAGACGTAGATTGTGTAATGTTCTCGAAGTACACCCTACCCTTTTGGGGTCGGCACAAACCGGATTTGTAGACATAACAGCTACAAATTAAGGGTTATACTTCAGGAATCATTGTTCATGTAAAGTATCATAAATATTCCCTTTGCATTTTATATTTTATTTGATTCAAAGTGCTGAAAAATGCGAAAATAAGATCGTTTTCAATGTGTAAAGGCCAAACATTGCGTATGTACGAGTTTCCATGCTAAACCTTGGACTTAACGTTTAATATAGTCATGTGGCGCTTCAAAGTGTAGCATGAGGCGCAAAGTAGCAGCCAGACTTAGAGAGACAGTATTTTGATGGTTTTACAATAGTTTAAGTAGGAACAAAATAATGCCGCTGAGAATGGAAAGGCATACGTGTAATGCCCACTAAAATAAGTTTTGGTCAGTTATTTTAAAGCAATAGATAAGGATATCGTGGGAGTCGTCTCAGGATGTTACTGTGTGGAAATGTATGCCCTAACGTTGCCTGTCTTTCATATTACAGCAAGATATATCAAGGAACCATAACTGATTTGGCAAAGCACAACATAAACTTATCACTCATAGGTCAGTTGCCTTGACACTGTTGCATGCATGGTCATACAGTCCACATTTGACGGAAACATCCAAAAAAG
>JAECUM010034155.1:0-15890 GCA_016617855.1 Megalonaias nervosa
TCGTCTTTGTATGGCAAATATTTTTTCAATTCTGCCAGGGTGATCCTTTTGAGGATGTCTAGCAGATAAAATTGCCCAGCGAAAACATTGGTCATCATTGTTTCTGAAATTTATACAACATATTTTGCTTTTAAATTTTTTAAGGAGATCAACGTAAGAACTACCTCGAAGTACGTTATATTTCATTGTGTGAAATAAAACTTCTTTTATCATTTCAAATTTCCAACCCGATCCTGATGCAGTAAATTCCTCCAATTGTTTAATTATTTCTTGGTGTATTTCATCAGCGACTGTGGCAATATTTGTTCCAGTTAATATTTTTCGTGATTCAGCTGTTAAATATAGTTCGGAACTTTCGCAGTCGAAATTTGAATTTTCAAAAATTATGTCAATTATGTCTTTTTCAATCGCATGTAACTTTGATAAGATCATATGATACTGTACTATTAGTTTGATACTTTTCTGAACTGCAAGTTCTTGAGCTATAACAGGTTGCAAAAGATGAAATAAATTTGTAGAGTTAAAATTTGTCAAAACATCTTGATTATCGAATTTGTAACTGTTGTCGTAGCCGGAAAATGCACTAGCAATTTTTTCTGCTTTGATAATGCTCTTCTTAGCAATATCTCGCAATTTTAACATTATGTATAGTATATTTTTTATTTAATTGATTTTGTATAAGTTTTCAATTAGAGACATCAAAATGCTATATAATATAATGACAGAAATTCTGAGTTACATGAGATTGACAGCATAAGAACAAGAAACTTATCATGTCCACCCAAAATACAACTTATATGCTGGGAATGCACTTGGTTTGGTTATTAACATAAAATCTAAAAAATCTGTAGGTAAATCAACTCCAGCTGGTATGATAATAAGTGTTAGTGGAGATGATACAGAAAGAGTTGAAATGTTTAGAAAAGATTTTATTTATACTTTGCTTTATGATGATATTCCAGCTGGACAGTGAGTCTATCGAGTAAATAATTCTATTAACGATGATAATATTGAAAACTTATATTTACAAGATGAATATCAGCCTCATTCTGTTTGATTTATATAAGGCTAATGATCGAGGAATTATACGACACCGAAAAACGAAAAATATTGTTGGAAATTTAGATAAATATGGTTACTTACATAAAGTTGTTCATGGAATTAAAACAGATCAAATTCATTATTACAGTCACCGTTTTATTTACGAAACTTTTAATGGTGTTATCCCAGCTGGTTTAGTTATCGACCATATTAACAAAATTAAAACAGTTAATAGGATTGAAAATTTAGATTTAATTCAAGAAAATACTAAACGTGGAGTTGGTGGTGGTAATAATTTTAAAAATCCCCCCCCCAAAAAAAAATCAATTATATCAGTAAAACTTGAAACTGGGGAAGAAATGAAATTAAGTCAATAACAGCTGCTGCAAAACATCATAAAAATTATTGTCGTGCAATAAAATCTGTAGCTGACGGCAAAACCAGATCATCAACATCGACGTCAACATTTGACAGATTTAGTTTCAAATATGATGATTAATAATATTTCTTAATTATGTCTTAGTAAGGCAATTATGGGCAAACATCAGAACATCATCGCAATCAAAATTTAGTGTTATAAACGAACTATTATCAATTTTTTTTTTCTGCTGCTGTTAGGAGAATTTTATCAGATTCGCCTTGCATTACAATAACGTCAACATAATAAACATTATATCTTGACAAACATTTTCGAACTGCTTCAGCTAGTTCTTTGAAATTTAATATGTTAACTTTTTGATGATATTTTACATCGGGAGATTTCGTTTCGCTGGTCATTATTATTATAAATTAGATAAAAATATATTATAATATGAACTTAATGAAACGGCTTGCTGATATATATATATGCATGCGACAACATCTCCAACGACAAAGTCGCAAACGATAAACTCGACAACGACAATTTTATACTAAATCATAACGTAATCTCAGATAAATCTGCTGGTTATAGTGAAAATGGTATTTTATTTAACAATGACGATGATGATGAAGTTATTTACGTTGTTAGCAAACTTTATTACAATAGGCCAACAACTGGACGATATAATGTTAAGTATCATATTGTCACGGAATTGTATAAATCTCTCTATTTATTTAATACATGTACTCGGGTTTCGTTTTTTGTGTACATCGATACCCGAGGGTGATTTATGTATCGTGTACATTATTTCGAAATAGTGAGTTCGCTTCATCCCTGCCGCACGTGCGAAGTGCTCTTGATGGGAAAAGACCGATTTACATCTAGCAGACTATATCCCATGTGTATAAGTGCCTCACCGTAATGCGATATCTTCAAATTAAGGAAAGTCTTGTCAGTAAGCAGTCTACTTTGGGACTCGCATATCTTCGGCTGTAGAGGTATGCAATTTATACATTCCTTATGTATATTATTTCTTTTGTATATTGTAAGTTATAGCTATTTTGGTATTACCACGTTCATTTTTTTATGTTTTCAATGTAGCTTTGGATTACCTAATATAACGCAAATATTTTTCTCTTCTTGTTTGTGACTTAGCAAGAGATCTTATATTAGCAATATAAAGTTGCATTTTGTTAAGAAACGTTTAGTACCATAGGAATCTCATCGGACACAGGTTCACGTTTGAACCTGTTTATTGTTCTGTAATATTGTTCCGATAATGTAATTTACACAACTTACCGTATATAACGTCATTACGTTTTTATCTTGTATGCCTGTGTCATGAATAGTACACGGTATTAGTTGTATTTTCAGCTGACCAGAGTGAACATAGCGGCTGTAGAACTGACTAGAGTGATCAGAGTGTAGAGCTGACCAGAGTGATCAGAGTGATCGTGGTCGACGTGGTACCAGCTACAGAGCTAACCACAGAAGGAACTGAATGCTGGTCGGTGAATACCTGTAATGATACTTGCTTGATTGATCAGTAGGATTGGTAACCAAGTGTAATTTTGACGGGAGTGTTTTTGTGTTACTCCATGTATGTAATCTTTAAGCCGTGGGCTAATTTTTGGGTTTTGTTATACCCATTGTTTTGGGAGTGTATAAGATACTTTTGTATAATATCTCTCCAATCAATTCACCACATTTTACTATTTTGAGTAAATCAATATCTCATTTTTCACTAGCTGAGTGAATACTTCATTTTTTTTATTTTTCACTAGCTGAGTGAATACTTCATTTTTTTTACTATTGAGTAAAACGCCCATTATTTTCATCGTGTGGAATTGCTGTGATTTGTTCACCTTGTCCTTATGCTATGTAAAGTCATTTATTTGTATTTATATTTGTTGCACGTACAGGTTTCGTGCGTATTATGTTAATTTGTCCAATATTTGGACCCACACACGCACGTATCAATCATATTTAGTTTCTTATTTAAATCATACATCAATAAACATTATATTTGTATTACCATCAACAGTGTTCTATTCTGAGTCCGAAATCCCAGCTCGGTTATCTTGTCACACATATCGCTAAAAAATAATAAAATTTAATTTTACTATTATAGAGCAACAAATATTTTGGCAACATATAAAACCTTTTCTTAACGTAAAAATATCTGACCAGCAACGAAAGATAAAATACGATTTAATTTTGTTAAAATATTTAATTTGATGCCAGTAGATAATGTAAGAAAATTAAATTTAATTTCGTCTGTGTAGACCGGTCAAATGAAAATCTTTACTGAAGTACGCACAAATATATAATAACATTACTAGATCACATCGTGATTGAAATCGACTTAGTTGGTACCCAGCTATTAAATTTATCGCTATACCCACGCCATAACTAAACTTGTATTGCCTTTTTTCCTAATAACTTTTGCAATAACAAATATATATCTTAAACGGTTTTCTGAAGTTCTTGATCATTAAAACTACCAGTTATAGGTTCACCTAATAAATCTGTTAGTGCATAAGTAACTGGTATCGTTAAAAGTACTTTATCAACAACAAATACTTCTTCGCTCCAGTTTGGAGTAAATCCTTTTTCAAATGTTTTTTTCGTCAGAGAAATTCTAACTTTATCACCAACTTTAAATTTATGTCTGCGGTACATATTTTCGTTCGCTAATATTGGATTTTGGTGACATTCTCCTTTCGCCTAACGAAAGGGATCTATGTTTCGTGTTATTGTATTCATCAACAATTTTCTGTAGATTGTCAATATTTTATTTGTATTTTTAGCTGTCAAATATTTGTGGATTTTTCGTTAAAGTGTGCGATTAAATCGCTCGACGACAACGCTCTTACCTTCATTTCCTGTAACATATTATGTTATTTTGTTGCAAAATCTGCTCAAATGTTTTATTAAATTCTGCTCCATGATCGGTCCAGATTCAGTTTGGTTTTCTTGCTGTACTTTGTCATTTGTTTTAGTGCATCAGTTATCGACGTTCCTGTTTTATCTGAAACTGGTACACTAAAAGCGCATTTACTAAGAACATCTACAACATTAAAAAAAAATAATTTTTTCTTATCATTAAACTCAGCAAGATTTGACAATTCAATTAAATCTATCGCCCAGATATCATCAACGCATTTGCGACAACTTTACGTCGCGTAAACATTTTGGGTTTGTAGCTGGGGATCATACGCATGAATTCTTTTTCACCGAGTCCTAATTTATATTTCAATCCAATAAAACCCTGCACCAACTTTCTATCAATACGCTCTCGCATATTAACAGCTTTCATATCACGAAGTTCGTCTAACATTATTTTATCACAGCCGTACTTGTCTTGTTCGTTTATTCACGATAGCAGATATCATGGCGCATTGCTATTGCATCGACTTGATTGTAAGGCTCTTGTCCTGGCAGGGAATTATCGTACTCGTCAAGTTGTTTATCAAGAGGATTATAAGGTCCAGTATATTTATGTCCTGGCAATGTCCAACCGCCTTTTGCTTTCGGCAATTTGCCAATCAATTTATGTATATCTATACCTGTTCCAATTATTTCTCTGTTGTTGCATTTATGACAATATGTAACAATTTTCTTTTGCTCCACACAGATATCTCTATCACAATCGCACTTGCATTTCATTATTTATTAAGCATCTACTAAAATAACTTTCTTGATGTTGTCAAGGCACGGACATCCCGCTCCGGACAACTTTGTTGTTGGTGAAATTTTTTGTAAAAACACTTTTTTCCACAGATTGCACAAACACTTTTCAACATTATTCTATTATATTTTTGCTTTTTCTGTTTTTTTTAATTTTATTTTCTGTTTTAGTTTTACACTTCAGACAATGCGTTGACATTTTATATTTGTAAGTTTATACAATATTAATTGTAATCTCATCATTGTTAGCAGATGGTAATTTATCAAATTGCAAAATAAACTTTAAAAAATCCAATCCCCTGAAAATGTCAGGCGAATGGGACATTTGTTTAATGAACATCACGCAATAATATCCACAAGCCGTAGTTCCAACTGGTTGAATTTGATTAGACTAATAATTTATTATTTTCGCTAGCGTTCCACTTATATATTTTTTATTGCGTCACTTGGTGCAAGTTCAAATTAGTCAATATAATTATTATTACAAACAGCTACCCAATGTGTGCCTGATCCGTCATTGAAATATTGTGTATTTATCACACACGAGCCACCAGCTGGTACATCGTTAAGTTCATCTTTAGAATAAACTCCACGGAAATTTTTTACTTATTTTAGCTTATCAAGTATATCAAAGTTACTTAACCCGGCCGAGTTCCCGGCAATGTTAGTCCTCGGCCTATTCCCAACAGATCTGGTAATAGACCTCCCGCTACTCTCGCCAGCAACGGTCCTACAAATCCACCTTTGTTTTTAGCCTCGATCGTGTCTTTTTTTTTTTTTTTTTTTTTTTTTTTCGTTGTCTTTCTTTTTGCCGTTTTTGGTCGTGGCATTATATTTATCTTAAGACGAAAATTTTCTTTATACCATGACCTTGAACCGCTTTTTCCTTTGCGCCAGATAATGTGCCAGACGCTGCTGCTAATCCTAATGTACCAAGTACTGGCAAAAGTTTTGGTATTAACGTTCTGGCCATTACAGATAATGCCGGACCAAAGAAACCACCTTGTTTTGCTATCGCAGTCATTTGTGTGGCACTTAAATTTTAAAACAAAAGGTTTTGCGATTGTATTTATTTACTTGTTTTTTGGTTAATACCAATTTTGTTAAAGTACCTTTGGAAACACTTTCAGTGTTGGGTTTTATTTTTAATGATACCGGCCGTTGTTTAGCAACAGCAGCTGCTAATTTTTTAACTTGACCATCAGTTAAATATATTTCTTTTACAATATAATTTGTCATTATATACAGATTACAGATTAAACTCAAACTCCAAGTTTGTTTCAAACTTGTACTGACATTTTATCGTCGACAGTCAATTGTAACAAATCTGTCGCTGAAAACTAGCGCATAGACATAACAAAGCCGCAGCTCGAGCGGGAACTGCTCCGAGTGTCCAAGTAATTTCAATATCAGCTGTCGAGTCAACAGCTCGCTCGCTGTGTTTACTAATATTAAAATAAAATATTGGGTAAAGTGTACGAAATTCCTCTGCTGATATCTTAGATCCGTCTCCAACGTCCTGATATTTTTGTATTGCATCCATAAGGTACATGTAAGGTCTAGTAATATTTTTATTAGTGTCATCTGCAAAATTACATTCTATTGCTCGATCGGGATACTGTTACGAGTTGAGTCTAGCATATATTCGTCTTACATGAGCATTATCAAATATTGCATTATTTTGTTGTTGGTGACCACGTCGAGCTTGTTGCTGAAATACAACAAATAATTGACGCGGTAGTTGTTTACTTGACGTTGTTGTGACTCGCCAGATATAGTCGGTAGTATTTGGAACTGCTGTATGATGTATCTTATGTTGCCGAAATTAAATTATGTTTGTGTGTTTTTGCAGAATATCATTTAATTCTCATGCTTTGTGATTAACGGAGTCATTCGTGGCATCCACAGTGCAAGTTTGTTTATGATAAATTGTACATCAGCTCCGCCAGCTTGAAATAAACAATCATTTTGTTCTGCTCGATCTAAAATAAGTGTATGTTTAAGTCCACGAAATACTTTGTTGTAATCGCGACAAAATCCAAATATTGTACTTAACGGCAGCATCATTGTAATTTGACGCGATCCTGCTGCAAGTGTCTTTCTCTTAAAATAACCTTCATTGTAACGTGGATTTTTTTACGCTAATTGCTTTATTAACTAAATCTACCATTACAACACCGTCCGCATCTGCAGCTGGTGGTGTTATACCAATATTATTACAAGCAGTAGTAAGTGAAACTCTTGTAGCGTCTTGATTAGCGTCTGCGGCTGGTGAGGATATACCAAAATTGTTAGCATCAGCAATAAGAAAATTTCTTACAATTGGAAAATCTGCAGCAGCATTAACCCCGTGTACTAAAACACCTTTTGAAAAAAGTTCATTTGATACAGCTGCTCCACCTCCAGTATCGTTAAACCACATCATATTAGTTTCAGTTGATCTAGAGTAATCATCAGAAAACGAAATAGTATTTAAGATTGTACTTGCAACTTGTAGGTGACTTGAAATATCCTCAACAGTTGGATTAGCTAGCTGATATCTAGCACTTTTGAATAAACACCAGCCATTATTTATAAGAGCTACTTCTGTTCCAGCTGCAATTGCGACAGGTGTATTGGCTACTGTCATAATCTGGCAACGAACTTCCAATATTTCTTTGTGAGGTAAAATAAATACATCTTCATCTCGAGTATTAAATGTTCTGACGCCATCCTTATTTGGTTCATTAGAATTTTCATCTAGATACTCAACATATTGAAATTCTGTTACTGTGTCGTCTGTGTCGTAAGTTCCTGCTAAATCAAGATAATTTTTAACAGACATATTATTTATTAGGTTGCATAAAATTGTATTATTTCGGCGCTGTTGCCTTAGATATAATTTTTAGTATAATTTGCTCTCCTCGCGGCGATAAAAGTTTTGTTGTTGTTATCATTGCACATTGAGTTTCTATTGTTGGAGCGATTTCTTACATAATTTGTTTTATCTCAGATGTAGACGGTGTGCCTTTTATTTTATCAGTTATTTTTTGTCCCACCGCAGTTCCAGCGGCAGATGCAGCTCCAGTTGCAAAAGCTTTTGACTCGTCAAGTGCAACTGGTGTAATTTTATGCTTATTCCCGGAGCATTTTCTATAATTTTAGTAAATATATTTCCAAAAAATCCTCCAACTATTTTTCTTCTGTACTTTTTTTTCTCTGTTTCATTATATCTGACGTTGCATAATTTTATTGCCAATCACGAAGTGATCGCGCGTAGGTGCAGGTAATAAGTAACAATCTCGTTATTCAAATCCAGTTGTCATCCAGATTGATCTGTTAATTGCATACTTATTTTTGTTATTTGATTGTCAACTTTTAGCGGATAATAAATAACTTGACGCGGACTAATTTGCATGAGATCCCTGTGGAACGTCTGGAGAAAAACTGTATATTGTTTGTTCTTTACTGCCTCGTGCTGAGTAAGATCTAGCTGCAGTAGAGCAATTTATTAATATTGTTTACGTCAGTTATATTTACTGGCAGTTCACCGTCAAATGTAATAGATTGTTGTCTATAAGCATTATAAAGTTTACGAGAAAATTCTATCAGTGATGTGATACTCGCTGGCAATCTAAGCTTGATTCACATACCATCTTTTAATGTTATTCTAGCTCTTAACGTGTTATAATTTGGTGTTAGATCAAAATTGTCAGCTACACCGACCGCCTTTGTGATTAGTTCTTTTATTGTTTTAATTAGATCAATGATATTATAAACTCCTTGTGGAATTTTAATTTTTATAAATATATCTGCTGGAGGAATATTTGCATTTATAAAATCAAATTCATCATTTACTCCAGTTTTTAAGTTAGCCATAGAATGCCAGTGCCGTGCTAGAAATTAGCCCTACCTCATATTGTTTTTCAGGATCAAGTTGTATTGGCGGAATATATTTTACTAAAAAAATTGTTATCTTTATCAGCTGTGCTAAAGTCTAGTAATAATGTTGTTGACATTGTTATTTATTATATTTTTATAAACTTAGGTCGCGATGTAAAATTTCGTATTCGTCAGATGTTAATAAATTTTCCGATCTTAAATGATCATGTCAATACTTTCATAGTCAATTTCAACACCAACATTTCCAGCCTCTTTTGATAATATCAGCAGCATTAATCTGCCTATCATTTCAGTAACTGATGCAAATATTTTTACTCGCGATTCTGCGACTCGTGTTCCAGTTCTTTTCTTACGGCGATTATCATCAAAATCCTCAAACAACTTTTCAAAACTCCATCCTTCTTTGCTAGGTTTTCCAGATCGAAATTTTACTGCAGTATGTTTAAAAAAAAACACTAGTAATAATACCATTTCTAGCTTCTTCTAAAAGTGTCTGAGAATCTTCTCCTGTGTCTTTACCAATTTTATCGTAAGCTTGTTCGCCATTATTTTCGATATCATCTAATTTTTTAATGAGATCATCGTATTTATTTTTTTCCCATTTATTAATATTATCAACATCGAAAATATTATCTCTCATAAAATCATAATATTCTGTTTCTATTATTTTATTTTCTTTTACTTTTCTCATTTTCTCCCAATGTTCAGTTTCGTCTGATATTCTTTTTGTTTCTTCAGCTAATGTTCTTTCAATTTCTTCATCTAATCTAACTAAATCTATATATGATGTTATTTGTTCCTCTTTTATCTACATATTTTGCCTCAGTATTCAAATTACTATTTTGATGACTATTATATCGGTTATATTTTTTATATTACGAATAGCTTGAATATAATGATCGGAAATAATACCATGTCGGTAATTTTCAATACTCTCGTGGTAATTTTTATTTTCCAGTTTTACATCGTCGAGATGTTTCTTCCTTTCTTCTTTTATTTTTTCTAACTTACTGATATTTTTTTCGGTGTTCTAATCGGTTTTGATAATATCTCTTACTCTTACACCTTTAAAATTGTATTTTTCGTTAAAATTTTTATACTCATAATCTTTTGTTCGTTATTTATATCTTCTAGAGCATCTTTAAATTCTTTCATTTCTTGAGCATCTCGCTTTGTTCTCAATGTTTCTTCACTTTTCGATTCTTCTACAGCGCTCAACTTTCTTCTAATTAAATCAACAAGTGTTACTTCTGCTAATCGTCTCTCAAATTCGAGTGGATTATTTAACAACCGTCTTAGTTCATCTTGTCTAGCAGCAGGATCAGCAATATGTGCTACAAGGTCCCTGGCTAACTTTAGTCTTTCTTCATCAGATCTTATAATAACTTTTGCAGCAGCTGCTTCTTGCTGTTCTTTAACTAATCCGAGTAAACCTTTTTCTTGTAGCTTTTTTAAGTTCTTCTTCTGATAGTGGTTTAGCTTCAGGTTGTTATCCAAGTAAAGCCACAGTAACTGGTTTAAGAGCTGTAGCTGCTACTTCTGCGGCAACTATCTGTCCACGTCGTGCTTGCTGTACTTTTTGCTTAAATTCTGCCTCAGATTGTGCAAGTTGTTTCAAATCTTCTATATGTTTTCTGTACTTTGCTCGTTTATCCATAATTATATCAAAAATGTTTGAATAAACGTACTGCAAGTATCTGTCAATACAACAGCGAAACATTTTATCTCGATCACGTGTTAGTGTATCAAATAAGAAAAAGTTATATTTATCTATTGTTGCCTTGATATAATTCAATACATTTATCTTTTGTTACGTCGCCACATTGTTCGTTTGCAATATTTCTAACATCAACATTTTCCAGTCCTAGAAATAATATAAAACAACCAGTATTTCGTCTAATAAATCTGTCAACATTGTAAAAACCTTGGGCGAGATAAATAGAATTACATTTCTTATTACGTGACAGTGAAAAATATGATCTTATTTTATTCATTTCTTCATTGTTTAGCGGAATATCATCAAAAACAACTATCAAGCTGATTAAATGGAACAAGTTCTTCTGGTTGTCTGATAACAAAAAAATATTCACCAGCCTCAAGATCATCACGAAGTTTGTTATTATATTCGCTAAGTAGCTCGTACTTATCTTGTTGTGGATTAATTGTGTAAATATAAACTAGATCGTAGTTAAAATGATCTCCAAGAAGTAAATTCATAAGCAAATTTGTTTTTCCCGATCTAGTTCTCCAAACAATAAGATAATGACAATCTGGAAGTTCATTGTTATGTTTGTTTCACCAACCGCTCTGTATCAAAATTTAATATCAACGATTTTGCCATCTTTGTTATAAAAGTTTATGTTATATAATTTATATATAAAGAGATTGTGAGACAATAAATAAATAATGAGCTATTATACAAAATTTGGAACATCAGTAGGAGATTCATCAGCTATAAGTACAATACCAAACGACAATATTGATTTATCGGGCTATCTGAAAAAAAAAGTGGCGATACAATGACAGGAAACCTGTCTATGTCAAATCAACGAGTATTAGATTTAGAAACAAGTTATATGCCAATAAATGTTGATAATACACAAGCTGTTAGTTATGCACAACTAAAATATGTTGACATGAATAAACTATCACTGACAGGAGGAACTTTAAACGGTCAGGAAAAAAAATTATAAATTTGGAGACCAGATATCCACCGGCAATCTTAAATCAAACTCAAGCGTAAGTTATTTGTAGTTGAAGTATGTAGATAATAACAAACTTGATAAAACCAGTGGGACGGTTACAGGTAATATTAACAAGTTGAGTAAAAAAAGTTGTTGGGTTAGAAACTGTTTACCCACCAGCAAATGTAGATAATACACAAGCTGTAAGTTATACGCAACTAAAATCTGTTGACGATAATAAACTTAACAAAGCTGGTGACACAATGACAGGTATTATTAACATGTCGAGTAAAAGAATTATTGGGTTAGAAACTATATATCCGCCAGCAAATGAAGATAACACACAAGGTGTAAGTTATGCGCAACTAAAATCTGTTGACGATAGTGAACTTAACAAAGCTGGCTACACAATGACAGGTAACCTGATAATAAGCAATAACTCAATAACTGGATTACCGACATCCTCGCCACCAGCTAATGAAACTGATGTTATTAGTTATGCTCAGTTAAATGAAGAATTTGCCCCATATTTTAAGAAATCCGGTGGACCAGTGACAGGCAACATAAATATGAGAAATAATAAAATAACTACGACATATGTTCCAGTTAACCCATATGATCTAACAAATAAAGCGTATGTTGACAGTCTGTCTAGTGGTGTAAAACAAACTAAAAATAATGTTGGATATATTCCAACACCTTTTAAGGCAATTGACAATCGAGTTAGGTTTGAGGTAAGTGCATCATCATAGTATCCTGAAAATTATCCTTTCTTCCGCTTTCTCTGATAGACATGAGTGGACGACTAATGGAGAAGTTGAAAATTTTGGGATTAAAATTAAATGTCCCATTGTAGTTGCTATTTGGCAATTTCATTTACGCGGTCGATTAAATTCTAGTGTTGGTCGAATTTATAATTAGCGATTTGATGGATCAAGCAATGATATCAACTGGACAACATTATATAGTACAGCAAATACGAATATTTCAACAACGCAGTATTTTACAAGACCGATAGAAAAAACTGTTAACAAGTATTTGTATTTTCTACTTTATGTTGTCGCTGCTGAGCATCCCTTTCCAGGACTAACAGCATTTCAAATATACACACTCGATGATCAAATTTAATCTAATGCTATAAAATAATGTCAGAACCACCAATTGTAACTGTTGCGAGAGAATTTTATTATAATACTTTTAACCCCAAAAAAAGATGTTGGAGACAAATCACTGGTGGCACGTGTGATAAATACTACAAAAAATATACAATTCCAATGATAAACTCTCCATTGTCAAAAGAAGAAAAAAATTTCTTCGTGTTATCCATATGAGAGGACCACAACTGAAAAAAGCAATAGAAAACTTTAATATTATAAGCAGATACTGTCATCCTGATGATTGTCTAGAAGAACAAAAACAAGTTGAAATCCTGTTGAAAAAATATTGCTTGAGCTTGATTTCACAATTATGGATTTAATAATGCGATCGGGTTTATTAGAAACACTAATAGCACATGATGTAACACGAATCAGCGATAACTATAATCGTCTCAACAAACTAGCGGAATCTAGGATAATGGGAATAAAAAGAAACAACAAGTTATACAATAGTTTTTCAAAACGAGAAATTTTCAAGAATCTCGGCATGTACTACCACGACAAGAAAACCCTAGTTAATATCGTTACCATGACAGCGGACACGGAGGTAATTATAAAAAGAACTCAAACGCAATTTTGCCAATAATGCGCAAAAAGAAAACAGAATTTGATCCAATTATTGTTGACAGATCTCTAAAGATAATCAAAAATTTTGACGATGAAATTGGTTACCTTAGTCATATTAAGGGAGAAAAGTTTTTTTAAAGAAGTTGATCAAACAATGTTCGTAGCAAAGTCTGATTCTTATTACGACATAGGTGAAGCAGATGATATTCCATTTCCATCAATCCAGCGCTCTAGACAATTGTCATTACTTAATTATTATAATGAAGTTGACAAAATATTGACAAAACAATACGAAAACTTATGGCTTAAAGTAAATGCTTTTACTCGTCTTAACATTCTGGGACTAAAATCACTTTTGAAATTAATGCTAGCAAATTTCGCGGTCGCATATGCAATTATCAGACAACATCTTGTTCTCAAACATTTCACGTTAGGTCAAATAAGCTTGTTATTAGGGTATATTGATGAAACAGAAAAAGATTACAGTAATTTGGTGAATGAAACAAATTTGTACGAACGTGAAGTAGGAGATATTTTTGATTCATATACTTGTTTACAAAAAATGAGGTACTTACAGATAAACGATATGATATTTCGTCAGTTGTTTATGACAAATACAGAACTTTTATAGCTGATCCTAATAATAATAACTTTCGTGAGTTTCTTGATTCGATTGTTGGCAACAGAACTTTTGTTTTTGTGTAAAAATTTGAATAATGAAAAATAGATTGTGGACTTCAATCATATTTCAGAAGATATTCCAAAACAAGATGTTGACGCATTAATGCAATATTATAAATTGTATCATAAAAACTTCTGGTGTGCAAAAAAATGTCATAAATACTACAGTAGAATACTTCGAGTAATATCATATTTGCCATTGTTAATGATCAGTTCTGGTATAATTCGAGTGGGGCATCATAAAATCCGTTTATGTTAATAATATCTGGTGTCGGTGTCTCTCTTTCAACAGCTTGTAAAAAGATTGAACCCAGACTTGAGACAAAAAAAAAACTGATTGTAAAACAGCAAGTATCACTTATGAAAAATTATTTGATCAGATACGATCTTATTTGCGAGGTGTAAAATATGATATGGACAATTTAATACGCGAGTTTCGTATTATTGACAGTATGTTACCGGATATCCTACCAATGAGAGTCAGCAGGTATGAAAAAGATTATTATAAAATATATTAATATCCGATATCTAAACTCTTCGATAAAATCATAAATTTTATTTCACCCTAAGTAACTTGAAATTCTGGATTGTCATTAATAATATCTACAACATCTCTCATAAATTGCATATCCGCCGGTCGATTGATTCCAGTTTCTCTGTAGTAAAATAAAGCTAAACATCAACAATTTTCCTCGGCAAATAAAATATACGCAGGGAATTGTTAATATAATATGGTGTTTCATAGCAAATTGGTTCCATTGCAACAACATAGAAAATATTGTCAAGATATTCCATAAAATCGTCAATGTCATCATTGGTAATTTCATCAGGTTTAATAAAACCTGTTAGCATATCAATTACTTCATCAAATCTATTTACTTCCATTATACTTATAGTAATTTTTATGTCTAATTAAAACTTTCTTTAAGTAAGTTATAGTAGGTTCTAGCAAAAAAAGGTTTCTAGGATATTCTTTCTCCGGCAAAATTTTTAGTCATAATTTATTTATGTTAAAAAAAAAAGAAAAAAAAAAAACAAATTTGTCGTTAAAGATAGCCTTCTGGTCTCTTTCCCCTCTCTCCAAATTTGGGAGGGGGTGGGTGTTTCTGGTCTAGGATCCTCTTTTGGTTCGAAACCCTCATTTATTCATACTACTTCTTTACCATCGGAGTATCGGATGCTCCCACGAAGAAGTGACTACCGACAACGAAGTGACCGTCTTTGAGCTCCTGTTTGGTACGTACCCGACTGTTGCTGTCCCAGAGGAACCTGGAGTGTTGACGAAGGGTGATTGGGTAAGCATTAGCAAAACCAAACGCACTTTCCACAAACGCTACAAACCCAACTGGACCACTGAATTATTTATTGTCATTGTACGAGTGCGTGGTCGTCATCATCCCGTCTATAAACTGAAAGACATGAACGGACAAGTGTTAAAAGGAACTTTCTACTTGCTACAGTTAAACAGAGTGACCAAAAAGGAACACGAGGTGTATGACATCGAACGCATTCTCGATCGAAGAACCCATAAAGTTGGAAAACTCCGTGTCAAAGAACTGAAAGTGCGGTATAAAGGATATCCCCCGAGTTTTGACTATACAAAGAAGTGACCATTATGCCCTTCAACACAGCCTCAGAAACAGTGACCACTCCTTCTCCAAGGTCTTCTCTGCAAGATCTACAAAAGCAAACCCTGTGGGTGTGGTGAGGAGAATGTGTGCCTACAACGTACATCGTCTTTTTCTGTCAAATCTTTGTGGTATATTGTGCCAATCGTGCCGCCGTAGCCAATTTGAGTTTGCAACAAGGAGACAAAAAATTGTGGAC
>JAECUM010034156.1:0-33723 GCA_016617855.1 Megalonaias nervosa
ACTAGACTCTAGCCAATCTGATAAAGATAGCGCAAATTTTTATGTAAAGTATATTCCGCCAATAGAACTAGACCGTGAAAAAAAATATGAAATTGGACTAATTTCCAGTACGTGTTGGAATTCTATGGCTAATGTAAAAACTGGAGTAAACGATGAATTTGCATTTGATATTCATATTCCAGGTGAAAGGTGGGAGAATCCTAACTATTATAAACACTTAAAATTCCACAAGGAGCTTATAATATTATTGATTTAAATAAAACAATAAAAGAGCTTATAACAAAAAATGGAAGTATAGCTGATAATTTTGAGCTGACACCGAATTATAATACGTTACGCGCAAGAATAATATTAAAAAGTATGGGATTTGATATTCGGAAAAAAAAAAACAAGTATCGCACCACTGATAGGATTTGAATATAATCTCTATCATGGTGTTCCAGGGACGGATGAAGGTTATACACATGACGGTCAACTGCCAGTAAATATAAATAATGTAAACTCAATATTAATAAATTGCTCTATTGCATCTGGATCTTACTCAGCTAAGGGTAGTAAAGAACAAACGATATATAGTTTTTCACCAGACGTTCCACCAGGTTCTCTTATGCAAATTAGTCCACGTCATATTATTTATTATCCGTTAAACGTTGAAAATCAAATAACAGAAATAAATATGCAATTGACAGATCAGTCAGAACGACAGCTGGATTTTAACAACGAGGTTGTTACTTATTATTTACACTTACGCGAAAATCTAAAAGATTTGACAATAAAATTATGCAACCTCAGATATAATGAAACAGAGAAAAACGTTTATAGAAGAAAAATAGTCGGAGGATTTTTGGGAAATATATTTGCTAAAATTATAGAAAATGCTCCAGGAATAGCTCATAAAGTTGCACCAATTGCACTTGACGCATCAAAAGCTTTTGCAACTGGAGCTGCATCTGCTGCTGGAACTGCTGTGGGACAAAAAATAGCTGATAAAATAAAAAGCGGTGTACCTACAATCAAACAAGTTATTTCAGAAATCGCACCAACAAAAGAAACTCAACACACAATGATAACAACAACAAAAAAACTTTTTTCACCGAAAGGAGAATAAATTATTAAAAAATTAACATCTAAAGCAACAGCGCCACAATAATTTTATATAACCTAATAAATAAAAAAATGTTTGTAAAAATTATCTCGATTTAGCAGAAATTTATGACACAGACGACACGGTAACAGAATTTGAATATGTTGAGTATCTCGATGAAAATTCTAACGAACCTAATAAAGCTGGAGTCGGAACATTTAATACTAGAGATGATGACGTATTTCTACTGCCTCATAAAGCAATGTTAGAAGTTCGTGGCCAGATTATGACAGTAGCTGTTCCACCTGCCGAAATTGATGCTGGAACAGAAGTAGCTCTTATAAATGATGGTTGGTGTTTATTCAAAAGTGCTAGATATCAGCTGGCAAATCAAACTGTTGAAGATATTTCAAGTCACTTACAAGTTGCAAGTACAATATTAAATACTATTTCGTTTTCTGATGATTACTCCAAATCAACTGCAACTAATATGATGTGGTTTAAAGATACTGGAGCTGGTGCAATAATTCCTGCTATAAATGAATTTATTTTAAGAGTAGCATTAGATGCTGGAGCTGATGCTGGAGCAGATCTTGTAATTGTAAGAAATTTTCTTATTGCTAATGCTTTCAATTTTGGTATAGCCGCACCTGATACAGCCGCTAATGCAGACGCTACAAGAGTCTCACTTACTTCTGCTTGCAATAATCTTGGTATAGCACCAACAGCTGCGGCTGCTGACGGTACTGCAATGTTAGGTTTGATTAATAACGCAATTAGCGTAAGAAATAAACGTTACAATGATGGTTATTTTAAGAGAAAGGCACTTTCAGCAGTATCACGTCAAATTACAATGATGCTGCCGTTAAGTACAATATTTGGCTTTTGCAGGGACTACAATAAAGTATTTCGTGGAGTTAAACATACACTTATTTTAGATCGATCAGAACAAAATGATTGTTTATTTCGACTTGGCGGGGCTGATGTACAGTTTATCATAAACAAACTTGCGCTGTGGATACCACAAATAACACCGACAGTTTCAAAATCGCTCGAATTAGATGATATTCTTAAAAACCGCACAAAGAAAATTCATTTTCAGCAACATAAAATATATCAAACAGCAGTTCCAAACACCACAGACTCCACATGGTGAGTCACAACGACGTCGACTGAACAAAAGCCAAGGCAATTATTTGTTGTATTTCAGCAACAAGCGCGACGTGGTAACCAACAACAAAATAATGCAATATTTGATAATGCTGATGTTAGACGAATACATGCTAGAATAAATTCAAAGCAATATCCGGAGCGAGCGATAGAATGTAATTTTACAGATGACGCTAATAAAAATATTACTCGACCTTACATGTACCTGCTCGACGCATTGCAAAAATATCAAGATGTTGGAGACGGATCTCAGATATCAGTAGAGGAATTTCGTACACTTCATCCGATATTTTATTTTGATGTTAGTAAACAAAATGAAAGAGATGTAATTTCAACTGCTGATATTGAAATTACATGGACATTAGGAGCAGTTCCAGTGGCGCAGTTGTATGTGTACGCGTTAGTGATTAGCGACAGAACTATTACGATTGACTTTATCGAAGGTAAAATGTCGGTACAAGTTTAATCTGTAACTTTAATAATAAGATGACAAAATATATTATAAAAGAAATATATTTGACTGATGGTCAAGTTAAAAAATTAGCAGCTGCTGTTGCAAAGAAGAGGCAGGTTTCATTAAAGGTCGACCCTAACACCAAAGCAGGTACTTTAACAAAATTAATCTTAACCAAAAAACAAATAAATAAATACGATCGCTAAAAACCTTTTGTTTTAAATTTAAGTGCTGCACAAATAACAGCAATGTTAAAACAAGGTGCTTTCTTCGGTCCGGCACTATCTGTAATGGCCAGAACACTAATACCAAAACTTTTGCCAGTGTTAGGTACATTAGGATTAGCAGCAGCGTCTGGAGCAGTATCTGGCGCAACGAAAAAAGCAGTTGAGGGTCATGGAATAAAGAAAATTTTTATCTAAAGATAAATATAATGCCCAAACGAAAAACAGCAAAAAGAAAAACGACGACCAAAAAAAAAGACACGACCGAGGAGAAAAGGTGGATTTATTCCAATAGCTCCATTACTAGCAGGATTGGCGGGAAGTCTATTGCCAGGTCTGTTAGGACGAGAACTAATGTTACCAGGAACAAAGAGATGAAGTCGGCCGCTTTAAGTAATTTTGATATACTTGACAAACTAAAAAAAGTAAAAAATTTCCGTGGAGTTTATTCTAAAGATGAACTTGTAACGCTAGAAACGCCAGGTTCGTGCGTTATAAATATACAAGATTTTAATGACGGATCTGGCACACATTGGGTAGCTGTTTGTGATAACAATTATTTTGACTCGTTCGGAATTCCACCAAGTGACGCAATAAAAAAATATATGAGTAGAATTCAAGAGACAAAGTCTCTAGAGACGAAGTCTCTTGCGAAAAAATTCAACCAGTTGGAACTTCTGCTTGTGGATACTATTGCGTTATGTTCATTAAACAGATTACCGTAAATCCAGATTTTTTAAAGTTTATTTTGCAATTTGACAAACAACCTTCTCACGCTAATGATGAGATTGCATTGAACTTTAACAAAGTATAAATTTTATCTAAACTCACTGGTATATAATGTGAACATATTGTCTTAAGTGTTAAACTAAAAGAGAAAATAAAGATGAAAAAATAGAAAAAGCAAAAACTAATAGGATAATGCTGAAAAGTATTTGTGCAATCTGTGGAAAAAGAAAAAGTATGTTTCCAAAGAAATTATCGCCACTGCCAACAACAAAGTTGTCAGGAGCTGGTTGCCCTGACAACGTCAGGGAGATTATTTTAGCAGATGATTAATAAATAATGACATGCGAGTGCGATTGTGATAGAGATTTATGTCTTGAGCAAAATAAAATTGTTACATATTGTCAGAAATGCAACAACAGAGAAATAATTGGTTTTGGTATAGATATACATAAATTAATTGGAAAATTGCCGACACCAAAAGGCGGTTGGACATTGCCAGGTCATAAATATACTGGAACTTATAATCCTCTTGATAAACAACTTGACGAAAACGATAATCCTCTGCCAGGACAAGAGCCTTACAATCAAGTTGATGCAATAGCGATTGGCCATGATATCTGCTACAGAGATATTGAATGTCCAGACAACGAACAAAATAAATACAGCTGCGATAAAGTAATGTTAGACTAACTTCGTGATATGAAACCTGTAAATATGCGAGAACGTGTTGACCGAAGGCTGGTTCAGGGTTTTATTGGAGCAAAATATAAATTAGGTCTCGGTAAAAAGGAATTATATGATGATCTTGCCCCAGAGCTACACAAACCTAAATAAAAAAAAGTTTCCGCGACGTAAAGTTGTCGCAAATGCCGTTGATGATATCTGGGCGATAGATTTAGTTCATGTTTCAAATCTTGCTCCGTTTAATGTTAACAAGAGATATCTTTTTAATGTTGTAGATGTTTTTAGCAAACTCGCGTTTAGTATACCCGTTTCGGATAAAACAGGGACATCGATGACTGATGCGCTAAAACAAATTATTGTTAACACGGAAAGAAAACCAAACAGAATCTGGACTGATCATGGAGCAGAATTTTTTAATAAAAAATTTGAACAGTTTTTAGAGCAAAATAACATTAAAAAATATGTCACAGAAAATGAGGGGAAAAGCGTCATCGTTGAAAGATTTAATCGCACGCTCAACGAAAAAATACATAAATATTTAACAGCTAAAAATACGAGTAAATATATTGACAATTTACAGAAAATTGTTGACGAGTATAATAACACGAAACACAGATCCATTTCGCTAGGCAAAAGAAAAATGTCGCCAAACGACGCGATTGCAAATCCAATATTAGCAAACGAAAATATGTATCGCAGGCATAAATTTAAAGTTGGTGATAAAGTTAGAATTTCTCTGACGAAAAAAACATTTGAGAAAGGATATACTCATAACTGGAGCGAAGAAGTATTTGTTGTTGATAAAGTACTTTTAACAATACCAGTTACATACTCGTTGAACGATTTAGTAGGTGAGCCTATAACTGGCAGTTTTTACGAGCAAGAACTTCAGAAAACAGAACAAGATATATTTGTTATTGAAAAAGTTATTAAAAAGCGCGGCAACAAAAGTTTAGTCAAATGGCGTGGGTATAGCGATAAATTTAATAGCTGGGTACCAACTAAGTCGATCGAATAATATTATTATAAATTTTTTCGTATTTTATTAGTACTGATTTACATTTTACTGGTTTACACAGAGAAATTAAATGTAATTTTCTTGCATCATCAACTGGCATTAAATTAAATATTTTAACAAAAATAAAATCGTATTTTATATTTCTTTGTTGTTCAGTTATTTTTACGTTTAAAAAAGGTTTTATAAGTTGCCACAATATTTGATGCTCTGTGATAGTAAAATTAAATTTTATTAATTTTTCAGCAATATGGTACTTAGCATCATATCGCCTATTTGTTGGTCTGCTTAAATATTTTTTTACTAACAACAACATCATCTTCATCTTCGTCGTCATAGTTATGCAAAATATCATTTTCAGTATAACCAGCAAATCTATCATTAGAAATATTTTCTAATGTAAAATTTAAAACAAAATCTCCGTAATATAGTTCAGTTAGTCTCTCAGTTAAGATCATTATAATATATCTTTTATCTAATTAATAAATAATAAGATATTTGGAGAAATAAAATATCATCAAAGAGTTAATATATTAAATCACAAAGAATTAACTGAAGCAATTCGAAATTGTTTGTTGGGACATAATTTTTATTTTGTTGATGTTATGATAACATTAGGCGAATCTTACAAACTTTTATTAACAGCAGCAGAAAAAATTAAACTTGATACAAATAAAATGATGACATTACGATTTAATCGAGATGATATTATGGAATTTAATCATAATTGTCTTACTCGAAATGATCTAGAAAATATCATTAGTTATCGTATTTAAAATTAAATCTATCAAATGTCAACATTGACGTTGTTGATTTTCTTACATTATCAGCTACAAATTTTACTGCACATGAATTAATTTTATGATATTTTCCCGCAGCTGTTATTGATCTAAATTTTATTTTTTCTCCAGTTTCTAAATTTATTGAAACAACTGATCGTTTTGGATTTTTAAAATTAGAACCGTCAAAACCGGCTCCACGTCTTGTGTTTTCTTTTGGCGTAACTAAATCTAAATTTTCCAAACGATTATCTATTTTAATACCATTTTTATGATCAACAACTAAACTATTAGGTATTAGTTCGTTAAACGTTTCAAAACAAAACGGTCTGCTCTATAACCAACAAAATCAGTTTTAGTTCCACGTACATTAACATTAAGATATCCGTTATTTTGTAAACTTCCAACAACTTTTTTTGTTTTTTTATGTCGAATAATTCCTTGATTATTTGTCTCATATAGATCAAATACTGGGTGAATTTGAAATTCATTTTGTAATGCTAAATTTTCAATATTATCATCAGCAACTGCGCCATTTACTCTGTATACTCTCTGTCCTTCTGGAATATCGTCGCAAAACAAAGTATAAATAAAATCTTTTCTAAACATTTTAATTCTTTCTGTATTATCGCCTTTTACTGAAATTAACATACCAGCTGGCGTTGGTGTGCCAACAGATGTTTTGGATTCTATATTAATAACAGAACCTAGTGCATTTGCACAATATAAGTTGTACTTTGGGTGTACGTGATAAACTTCCTGTTCTTCCGCCGTCAGTCTCAGATATCTCAAAATTTCTGTCATTATACTATAAGGTTTTCATATCTCTAATTAAAACAAATTCAATTAAATATAAAATATTACTACATATATAATGTTAAAATTGCGAGATATTGCTAAAAAGAGCATTATCAAATCAGAAAAAATTGCTACAGCATTTTCCGATTACAATAATAGTTACAAACTTGATAATCAAAATATTTTAGCAAATTTTAACTCCACAAATTTATTTCATCTTTTTCAACCTGTTATATCAAAAGAACTTGCGGCTCATAAAAGTATCAAACTTATAGCCCAATATCATACGATTTTATCAAAGTTACATGTAGCTGAGCATGTACTTGAGGTAATTTTTGAAACAAAAAGTTTTGACAGTGAAATTTCAGAACCATATTTAACAGCAAAATCAAGAAAAATATTAACTGGAACAAACATTTCTATGGTCGCCGATGAAATACATCAAGAAATAAACAAAACATTAGAAGAATTTACTGCATCAGGATCAGGTTGGAAATTTGAAATGATAAAAGAAGTTTTATTTCACACAGCAAAATATAACGTGCTTCGCGGTAGTTTGTACGTCGATCTCGCTCAAAAAATTAAAAACAAAAGATGCTGTATAAATGTCAAAAACAATGATAACAAATGTTTTCAATGGTCTATTCTTTCTGCGATGTTTCCAGAAGAAAAAAATGCTGATCGTGTTAACAAGTATTTTCCGTACAAAGACGAACTAAATTTTAATGGCATTGACTTTCCAGTAGAGGATAACCACAGTTTGAAAAAGAAAACAGTATCTCAGTAAATGTTTTCGGACTAGATGAGAAAGAAAATGTTTACCCGAGATATATCTCAGAAAATGCTACACAAGATACAATAAATTTATTACTTTATCAGGGACATTATTGTTGGATAAAAATCATTAACGGCTTAGTTGGCAGACAGTATAGTAAAAATAAAAATAAAAAATATTTCTGTTATAAATGTCTACAGGGCTTTTCTAGCGATGGAATATTACAATATCATCTCAAATACTGTGTCAACGTTCAAAAAATAACTATGCCTAAAGAAAAAGAAAAAATATTAAAATTTAAAAATTATGATCATAAACTAAATATTCCTTTTGTTATTTACGCTGATTTCGAGTGTATACTCATTCCTGTGGTTGGAGCAGAAAATAATCCGAATAAATCAAGTACTAGAAAAATACAACAACATATTCCTTGCGGAGTAGCTTATAAAGTAGTTTGTTGCGCTAACGATAAATTTTCAACTCCGATAAAGTTATATAGAGGTGAAAATCCAGCGGTATGGTTATTAAAAAATTTAATAGACGATGTTAATAAAATTTCTAACAGATTACTTAAAACAGCTCCGATGAAAATAACGTGTAAACAACAACTCGATTTTGATGAAGCAGTTGATTGTCATATTTGTGAAAAGTTGCTGGAACAAGGTAATAAGGTGCGAGATCATTGTCATTTGACCGGCCAATATCGTGGAGCAGCTCATAACAGTTGTAATTTAAAATTTCATGCTCCAGATTTTATTCCCGTAGTTTTACATAACTTTCGTGGCTATGACAGTTCATATCATTGTAGAAGCATTTGGTGATAAAAATATTAAAGCTAAACTAAGATTAAATAATACAATAAAATGTATTCCAAATAATTTTGAAAAGTATATGTCAGTGACGCTCGGTAAATTACGTTTCATTGACAGTCTGCAATTTATGACAGCATCATTAGATGAGCTTGTAAAAGGTTGTAGCAATTTCGCTAACCTAAAAAGTTGCTTTGGTGAAAACTATATCGATCTAACAAAAGAAAAAGGTATATTTCCGTACGAGTATCTCGACGATTGGAGCAGATTTAATGCAATTTCTCTTCCTGATAAAGATAAATTTTACTCACAACTCAAAAATGAAAATATCACAGATGAGGAGTACAAATATGCACAAGATATTTGGAATAAATTTAGTTGTAAAGCATTTGGTGATTATCACGATCTATGTTTGAAAACAGATGTATTATTGCTAGCAGATGTTTTTGAGAGTTTTCGTCAAGTTAGTCATAAAAATTATGGATTTGACCCCTGTTGGTATTATTCATCACCTGGATTGTCATGGGACGCTCTGTTAAAAACGAGTAAGATAGAATTGGATCTCTTGACAGATGTTAATATGTTTAACTATATTGAAAAAGGCATCAGAGGCGGAATTAGCGTTATAACAAAAAATATGCAGTAGCTAATGACAAATATCTGAAAAATTATGATAAAAAATCTCCCATCCAATTATATTATTTATCTTATCGCTAATAATTTGTATTGATATGCGATGTCAGAGCCAATGCCGTGTAGTGGATTTCATTGGATAACTCCAGATCAATTTCTTAAAGAAACTGAAAAAAAATCTTCCAGAAGATAATTCATATTTTGTTGAAGTTGATCTAGATTATCCTAGTTCGTTACATGAACTACATAACGATTATCCGTTTTGTGCAGAGTCAATGATGGTTAATTATAGTTTATTATCGCCTGAACAACGAGCAACCACAAAAGCAAAAAATTCGATTGTTAATAAGTTAGTTCCAAATCTGTTAAATAAAAGAAATTACGTTATGCATTACAAAAATTTAAAACAAGCAGCAGATGCTGGACTAATTCTGAGAAAAGTCCATCGCGTGCTAAAGTTTAATCAGTCGAGGTGGATGGCAGATTACATTGACTTAAATACGAAACGTCGTGCTGTGGCTAAAACCGAATTTGAGAAAAACTTTTTCAAGTTAATGAATATCTCGGTGTTCGGTAAGAAGATGGAAAATACTCGAAAGCGAGTCAATATTGAAATTGTTAATGACATAAATCGCAGAAATAAATTAGTTAATGATGATGGTTTTGTTAATATAAAAATATTTAATGAAAATCTTGTTGCAATACAACGACGAAAGACAAATTTAAAGTTAAATAAACCGATTTATGTTGGTGCAGCTGTACTTGATATATCAAAGTGGCTGATGTACGATTTTCACTATAATTTTACCAAAAAGCAGTGGCCAGATTCAGAGTTGCTATTTACTGATACAGATTCACTAGTTTATAATATAAAATGTGAAGATGTCTATCAGGATATTTACAATAATAAAAATCTATATGATTTATCAGATTATCCAGCATGTAGTGGATTTCAAGATAATTCGAATAAGAAAGTTATTGGAAAAATGAAAGATGAATTTATGTTTATGCCAGTTAGGTAATTTGTCGGACTAAAGAGTAAAATGTATCCTGTCATATTAGATGACAACAAACTTACAAAAAAAGCAAAAGGTATTACTCGAGGATATGTGAAAAAGATGATGAATTTTGAGGATTTTAAAGCAGCGCTAAACAATAGCGTCAGTTTTATCAAAACAAATGTTATCATAACAAATCTTCACAAACTTGAAACGGATACAATTATAAAACGGGGACTAAGTACTTTTGATGATAAAAGATACTGCAGGGACGGAATTAATACACTAGCACTTGGACATTATGCAAGTAATTTTGTCTAAACATCAGAAATAATGCTCGAAAATTTAACATTAGTCGATGGAGTTAATAGCAAAATCAAAAAAATAATGGTTAATAACCAGCAATTATCATTTGAGTTTAACGATGAAATTTCAGGTATTTGTTTTAGTAAATTTGACAGAATCAAACTCTCCCTTATCAGATCAGACGATAGCAAATATTTTAATTATCTCGAAAGTTTGCGAGACGAGCTTGCACTAAAATATGACAATTTTCATGATCCGATCAACCAGCAACAATATACAAAAATTAATATAGACTTAGACAGGTCGAAGTTTTTGTAAAAGGTAGTAAATATCTTCTCAGTAAGATAGCAATGAAAGAACTATTTGAATGTCGTCGAAAATTAACCGGTAGAATTAAATTTTATTTGTACAATTTTGAAAAAAGATTATACTTACTAGCGAATGTTGATGTTCTAGTGATAGACGATGAAATTCTTAAAAAAAAATTAGATATAACCGTCTTTCTTCCTTGTATTTTTGTTTACGAGATAGGTTTCATCATTTTTTTTACTATAGAAGACTTAAAATGTGTGATCTATGGAAACAGATGGAAGGGTCTCACAACCCCCTTTCATATACTACTTTCCCCATTCTCTGAAAATATATATTTTGTTAGAAAAATGTTTTCACACTGTAAATTCTCTTGCAAAATGATCACGAAGGAAACTTCTGACTACCATCATAGTGCCCACACGGAATTTCCAACGAAATTTTCATAAAAACTAAATCATATGATCATTCTGAAACTTTGTAAAATAAAAGATAGGGAATTTCCAATGGATTTTTCAGAATAACGCCTACTCCAGAATGTTCTGAAATCAGGTTAAAAAAGGTAATTTCCAATGGATTTTCCCAAAATAACGCCTACTCCAGAATGTTCTGAAATCAGGTTAAAGATAGGTAATTTCTAATGGATTTTTCCAGAATAACGTTATAAAAGACAGTCAGAATTTTCTTCGTGGCCATTATGCAAGCGGATTTACACGTAGACAGGTAAGTGAAAATATTTTTTTAACATATTTCTAACAAAATGTTACTATCCAAGTATATCTTGAGGCTGATTTGATTGAATTAAATCTTTTTAAAAAATCTGTTTGTTAGATTAAATCCGACGCTACAAATTGGCTCTTTGCAATAGGACATTTTATATAATATTTTATTGTGCTTTGTAGGTTATGATATCCTGCATTAACATGGCTTTGTAGGTTATGATATCCTACATTAACATGTGCTTTGTAGGATATGATATCCTGCATTAACATGTGCTTTGTAGGTTATAATATCCTGCATTAACGTGTGCTTTGTAGGTTATGATATCATGTGGTTTGTTTAATATGAAAAAAATCTAGAGGTCCGGGTTTCCACCTCTCCATAACTTTGGAGGTGGGTGGGTGTTTTGAGACAGCATCGTCATATTCAAACTTGGAAGGTGGGTGGGTGTTTTGAGACAGCATCATCATATATTCAAACTTGGGGGAGGTGGGTGGGTGTTTTGAGACAGCATCCTCATATATTCAAACTTGGGAGATGGGTGGGTGTTTTGAGACAGCATCCTCATATTCATTTACTACTCAAACTTTTATTATATATGTAACACATGTATTAAAACCTAATGAGTAACCAATTATGTCTTAGCATCGTGCAAAAGTAAGGCGTAATGACCGAGGCATCCGAATTTATTTCATAGTCATTTCACTTTTTGCTAACAATAACATCGGTATTTTTGTTATAACTAGAATCTTGTAAGAGTGTGCCTTTCAAAAATGAAAATTTATTAAACTCGTTTAATAATTGTAATCTTTTACTCGGCAAAAGCAAATATTATTTAACTCGTTTCAAAAATTTGAATCGAGCACATTTGAATCGAACACTTATGTAAGATCCTCTATGTCTGCGAATCTCCACAAATAAATAAGTGATGCTCAGTTCTATTTACTGAAATTAGTATGCATTTTAAGTTAACATACAATAGCATATTCAGTATACATAAGTAAATATGAGCATGCATGCGTTCTGCCTTTCAAATGCTTCGGTGACATTAATGATAAATGGCTACTAAAGTTGTCAGAAATGCATTGTTATTTTCTTTTTCAAATCAATGTTAACATAAGGTTTATATGAAACTGAATAGTAGAGAGCGACTGTATTGAATGTGTCAGCTGTCACTGCTATTCATTTATTTATTTCTGGGGACATTCCTTTTTTAAAAAACTTGCGTTGAACGACATATTTGTTTTGCATTTGGGAAATAATTCGGAATAGTATAGACACTTCTGCGCATGACAAGCGTGAATTCATTCCGCTCTGTATCCTGTTGAAATTGCCCTGAAAATTATATTTTCAAGGAATATATTCGCGAAATCGTTATTGACGATATTCGTCCGTGTGCTAAAAATGTCAATTTTTCTTATATTGCGCGTATTATCTCACTTCAAATGAACAGTTTATGTGGTAATTGTAAAATATCATTAATCAGTATATGCTACCATGACTGAGGTACGAAAAAATCAATGAGGAAAATATTAATTGAAGAAGTACAAGTTATCTTTGTTGGAGATGACTGGAAATAGTAACAGCCTTGTGGTATATTGTGGACCCATATGCAGGGAGATTAAGTTTATATTTTGAAAAATCGGGTATTCCCGTAGATTAGGCTTAACTTTCGTGCCAAATGAGGACAACTCTTGAACATATTTGCGATAAATATCTTTGACGATATTCTGGTAAATATGATCGCGATTAGAGTCAAACAGCATGTGATTTCTGACAAATGAGCGAAACTTTAAGGTTTATTTTTAGCTCTCTAGTACTGGAATTTTTCTAGGAGTAAAGGATTAAAAGGCGTCTGTAAAAGGCGGAATGGGTTCTCATGTTCACCGGTAAACATTTAGCAAACTACGTGAAACACTCATTCGGAGAAAATATAATTATTTTAACAGCTTCCCCAAGATTTGCCAGTGGATTGTATGAGATTCACAGTGGTATTCGGACATACGTCTGAGCTCTAAATTAATATTTCCTCTCACTTTTACAGAATGAAACCATGGTTATAAGGCGATCGAAACCAACGTTGGCGCCTTCTATAATTTTCGCCAATTAAACGCAACCGGTTTGAAGAGCTTGTTGTCAAAATGTGTAACGTTTTGCATTTTCCAGATACACATAAACTTCCACAGTGATAAATCATTGTCTGGTCAGATGCGGTTGCTTTGTGAATAACCCCAACAAATTATAAAGCAAATACTATTTCAAGAACTGCTGAGTGTAAAATAAACAAGGTTTATCTTTCCAGGTTTCTTAATTTCCGTTATCAAATGAATTAGGACAATTTTGTCTAACGTTTTGTGATCTTCTTACCAACAGGTTTTGCTTAAAACTGTCGTTTTAGGACTTGTTCAGACCACAGTGCAAATAAGATTAAACAAACTGACGAATAAAAGTATGGATAAATAAATAAATAAATGAGAAAGAAAAAAAGAAAGAACAAAGACGGTAACTTGAAAGATGAAAGTAAAGAAGTAAGAAAATATAGAAAAAGAAGACATGCACACATACATGCACACACACATGCACACACATGCACACTCACGCACAGGCATACACACACGCACGCACATGTACAAACACACGTAAAAACACACACACACACACACACACACACACACACACACACACACACACACACACACACACACTTCTTTTGTTATAAAGTATCGGTATTTTTGAAGATATCTTTTTTCAAAGCGAGTAGTTAACCAAGACTTATTGTAGCACGGATTAGTTTCGTCAATGGCTTTTTAAGACAATGAATTCTCGGGAAATTCTCACGTATAACTGTTTAGTAATTTGAGATGGGAATAATTCTTTGTATTAGGTGTTTGGATTATCTCTGGTCTTGAAATGCGTACTGATAATTCATACGATTGTACAGCAGCATAAAGCATTCAAGTGTGACATTACATGCAAGTGAATGAGTGGTCTTTAATTTCATTAGAGAAGAAATGTTTTTCGTATTAGCGTGTTTTAAAAAAAAAATACTATCTTCAGTTGAAAATGGTTCTAGCATAGGGGTCGTTAGATAATGGAAAACATCAACCTCAAGCTAGTCGTACGCACGTGTTCGAGTGTTCGACTTTGCTCTGATTTGTTTTTCTTTTGTTGTTTTTTTTCTTTGGTTTTGTTTTTTTTTTTTTTTTTTTTTTTTTTTTTTTTCGCTTGCATTTTACTGGCGTGCTTTAATAATATTGAAAAAAAAACTTAGATGAGAAACATGCCCTTTTTTGAGTCTGCATTATTTCCCCATGAATCATTCCAAACAATAAAGGATATATTCTTTCATAATTACATGGCTCTGACACAATTTCGTACATTTTTTTCAAAGTTAAGATGCAGTGTCTGTAAACTTTATTTTAAAATATATCACACTTTCAAATATGAGATGTATTACAGGTTGAAACTATATTTCCTAATGGGGTAAATCATATTTATATAATATCATCCAAGTGGGTCTAGTAATATTTCATTCATGTTTAAAGACAAATTCTCGCAAAATTGCATGCTCTCGCATTCACAAACGTGATATTCATTGCCGACATGTTATTATTCCTAAATTTAGAACCAAGTAATGTTTTGTCTAGTCACTTGGTACCATGCCACCTCGAATTGCTCCAATTTTTTGTCAGCAAATAATCCGTCTAAAAGTTTGTTATATTTGTTGTATTTCACCGCACAACATGCTGGGTCGGGCTCGCCTATTAGACCCCTCCACCCAGGAAATTGCTAGCAATTTCCGGTCTTGGTGGCCCTATTCAGACCTTTCGGGAAATCTCCCGGCATCCCGGGGGGGCTCTACACTGACCAAGAGTTAATAAAATAGACAAGAAGGCAAATCAGAAGAATTGAATGTTTATTTCCATGACCGTTATTCTTTTCTTCTTTGTAAAACAGAGATAGATAAATAGATAGATAAATGGATGGATGGATGGATGGATGGATGGATGGATGGATGGGTGGGTGGGTGGGTGGACGGACGAACTGATGGACGGACGGATGGACTGACGAAAGGAAGGATGGATGGATGGATGGATAGGTGGGTTACCAGGAAACAGAAGGGGACGAAAATACTAAATTCATAAACCTAACACTACCTGCTCCATCAGGCTCTTTGTCTGATGTGTACATATCACGATGTTTCAAAGATATCATTCAATGCAGATTTCTTATCGCTATATACCAATCCGTAGATTAAAATTCTTGTCATGCGAAAGTAAAGACAGTGTCACAGCCTTGCATATCAACATTTCATGATACAGAGATCATTTATTTACCTAACGTATCCCTGACATAAAATAGCTCAACCTACAAACGCAATTTAATGTCTTTATTTATCTAATCGGTGATTATTCGATTCTGTTTTCAACCAAAGTTCCTTTCATTCTCCTCTCACTTTTTCCTCTAACATTATGCTTCTTATTTCCAACAAAGCACTGATAAGTCACTGAACGTAGAACTAGTTGCTACTATAGCAATGTCTCGAATCCAAGGGAGGCTGAAACGCATCCACGTCAATTAACGAATTAAAAGAGTGACCGTGCTCTATGAAAACTTGAAACCAGCCCTTTTTGTGAGACAATACAGGCATATTAAGTTAGATATGTTTCCATCCCATGTTAGACTGTATTCTATGAATATTACCCATGTGTCATAACGTCGATACAAAAGTTGAATTATAATCACACGAAAGGACTGGCACAGTTTAATTTTAAGATAGACAGTGAGGGAATAACGATAAGATTGTGATGCTCCCACTGAGTGAGCTACTGTTATTAAACAGGGCTTACGTTTCACTAAACGCATTTTTCCCGACTTTATCTGAATAACATTCAAGATTATCGCGAGAGGTCGCATTGGTGTGGTTAAAAAGCTGATGTGGCCTTGATCATTAAACAAAATAGACGATGTTCAATTAAACGGCTGAAAATGTGAGTGCTAAGAACTTGTAAAAACCGGCTGTTTAACACAGTAATGATTTTCGTTGTGTTAAAATCGATGCATTTATACCTGAAAGCCATCTTCAAGATCCAGATCTCTGGATCGAGCAACTATGCCAAAAATGCGTTCGACATTGATTATCACATTTCTATATCGGTAAAATAGAAATGGAGCGATAAAGCTATGGTAACGCATGGTATTTGCAAGTCTTGCAAAAGTATGTTTATTGCAGAGACGGTACTAATAAATATATTTTGAATAAACGCTGAAAGAAACGATAAGGGGGGAGGGAGACTAGGTAGGTGTATTAGAAACTAATTACTGTGAAATTCGTTTGCGGTTTAAGTAAAATACGACAACACTTAATTAGCTATCTACAGTCTTAAACGAGAAGCACATTCATGCCATTTCAGCTAACATTTAAAATTAAAATTTGTATTCATACTTATGCAAATGATCCAGTGGATTTCTTAACAATAGAAACGAAATAATTTGAATAATTATGTAAACAATGGATGCATTATTAATATAATCATTATGTACCTTATGGAATTTGATGGCTGGAAATCGACGACAGCATTAATAATCTAAAACCATGGACTAGACATAAAAAGATATTTACACACCATAAGTATGATGATTTTAAGTTGTTCTTATTTGAAGATCATCAAGGTAAGCCATAAGACATGACTGCCGTACATGAGTGTACGTCATTGATTTAGCTTCACTCAGGCACATTTTCTCCGCAAAAAATCAAACATTCCCTCACTTATGTTATTAAGCCAAAAGATAGGAAACTGTGCCAGATAACTTTAGATCCAAATCTACTGCAAGATTCTCTCCATGGGCGCAGAAAGCAGCAATATGTGTGCTAAATTTCCAAATATTTGGTTGTTCATTTTAGTTCCATGCGCATTTCTCAGTTCTGCTCTCCCGACAAATTATAAATGTTATATTACCAACGCTAGTGTGTAAATAAGCAAAAGTGTTGGGATAATTGTATATGTAGCATATCATATGAAAGGAACTAATTAAATTGGAAAATAGTGAATGGACCATGGGTGCAAAATTAAAAACAACTGTGAATAGCTTTTTCTTACTTTCTTGTCCAATATTTCTAGTAATGTATCAGTCATAACAAAATTGATCATATTTTCCAGTGATTCTCAATACGCATTGTCAAAACAGTTACTGCACGTCATGATTTTTCAAGTTAGGATATTGATTTTCAATTTTACATCTTCTAATGAATAAAAGAAATTATTTTATTGTGATTCAAATGAGAAAATATATAAATCTCGAACTAAATGAAATTAGATTCATCAACACTAAAGAAGCCAAGAACAACAAATCGTTGGAGAATTTTGGGATGATATTTTCTTGGTGTTTTTCTCGCTATTTTAGAACGGTAATTAATAACTAATTAGAACCTAATTTTAGAGTGGAAATTAAAAATCAGAAGAGAAATGGGATTTAATTTTATTGAAATGTTTCAACTCATGAATAGGTGTAAAATTTGTCCTCTTTAAAAGATTCTAATAAGACAGCTTTGTATTTAAGACATCCTTGTATTTACGACATGCTTGTTTTCACGACATCCTTGTATTTAAGACATCCTTGTATTTATGACATGCTTGTTTTCACGACATACTTGTATTTTAGACAGCCTTGTATTCAAGACATATTTGTATTTAAGACATCATTGAAATTCAATACATCCTTGTATTTACGACTGTCATGTATTTATGACACCTTTATATTCACGACATCCTTGTATTCAAGCCATCCTTGTGTTTAAGACAGCCATATATTTAAGACAACCATGTTTTCACTTCCCTGTATTTAATACAGCATTGTATTCAAGACATCATTGTATTTAAGACAGTCTTGTATTTTAAGACACCCCTGTGTTTAAGACAGCCTTGTATGCACGACGTCCTTGAATTCACGACATCCTTCTATTTAAGATATGCTTGTATTTAAGACAGCCTTGTTTTTTAAGACATCCTTGTATTCACGACGTCCTTGTGTACACGACATCCTTGTACTTAAGACATCCTTGTATTCACGACATCCTTGTATTTAGGACATCCTTTTATTCAAGACATCCTTGTATTTAGGACATCCTTGTATTCAAGGCATCCTTGTATTCACAACATCCTTGTATTTAGGACATCCATGTATTCAAGACATCCTTGTATTCATGACATACTTGTATTTAGGACATCCTTGTATTCAAGACATCCTTGTATTTAGGACATCCTTGTATTCAAGGCATCCTTGTACTCACGACATCCTTGTATTCAAGACATCCTTGTATTTGAGACATTCTTGTACTTAAGAAATCCTTGTATTTAAGACAGCCTTGTATTCGCAATATCCTTGTATTTAAGACATCTTTGTGTTTAAAACATTCTTGTATTTAAGACATCTTTGTTTTTAAGACATTCTTATGTTTAGATATCCTTGTATTTATAACAAGAAAATGAACTTTTTTATAATTTAATTGGTTCTATGTAGAGTTGTATGAACAAATTTCCATTTGTAACTTTTTTAAGAAAGATTTTAAAGAAAGAAAACATTTACAATCTCACAGCTATATAGCAGTAAAATCGTACAGTGCTAAACGTATTGAAAGAATATATTACAAGTTGTGCTCATTTTCTAACAAGTTTGTGACGGCGAGTCGCTTTGTATACTTAGCGAAAGAAACGTCTAGAAACAAGGAACAAGGGCTACATATTTTGTGCATAGCCAAGACACATGGCGTCAAATTAATTTAAAAGAAGCGACAATATGTATCATATGCTTGCGTTTCAAAATTCTGAATTGAAATAGTCTTTAGAAAATTAGAATGATGTTGTATCTAAAGCCGAAACTACATAGCCATCTGTACAGCAGAATTGCTTAATCATTTTCATGTTGATAATTATTTATGTAAGCCTTCATAACTGCCTTTTTATATATCATCTTATAATACTCAGGTTATAATATTCTGTCCACATAATTAATAACTAATAAAAAAATTACAGAAATGTGGCAAATAGAGGCGGGAATCCTCTTCTAAATACCGTCTTTTATCCCACACAGATTGGTATAAAGCAAAAAACGTGTTACTTCTTTAGACACCTATTAAAATACCGTCATTGATCCCACACAGATTGATATAAAGCAAAAAACGTGTTACTTCTTTAGACACCTATTAATGAGTGCAATATGTAATCGCTGGGATTTATCCAGATTTCTGTAACAGATTTTAAGGCTTCGGTCTCAAGCTATTATTAATGTTCTTTTATTACACTCATCTAGAGCCATGTTAATGAGTTATAGATGCTTCATTACTTCAAAGGATACTTTTTCATGTGAATATCTGTAGAATATTCGATATTACATGTCGGTGGACTCATTCTTCTGAAGAAAATGGTAAGTCTGGATTCCACGACATGATAGAAGACGAAGATCTGACTAGATCTTAGGCATTGTGAGGCTACTGATTTGCCTGTATTCACCGATCCCTGATAAAAAAGGTTATCACAAGATCTTTTTTGTTTTCATTTCAGTAGAGTAGGAGCAGGCAGACAACTCGATCACATGGCACATAAAACAGCAAAAGTCTTAAAGCATGCATAATAAAACAAACGCTGAACATAACGTCTATTATAAACAATACACTGTGAAAGTGTTGTTTCAAAAATTCATCAGAAATTAGTAAACATATCTATCTCATTCAGCACTGGATAAAATCAGGACAAAGGCTGGTGCGTATGGGGATTCAGTGGAGATTAGGGCTGTAATAATAATAATAATAATAATAATAACAACAACAACAACAACAACAACAACAATAACATCACTAACAACAATAACAACAACATCATCATCATCATCATCTCTATTCTCTAATACAATTGTTATATACCCACCAGCAGCCCATTTTTAAAATTATGTCTAAATTAGACATTTTTCTAATAGTTCATGTTTTTCCTGTTGCAGTTCGTTATTGAGCATGATGAGTATATCTGGAGTCTAGCTTTTGGCCAAAAGTAAACTTCAAGGTCAAGGTAAATATTACAAATTCGGAGATGCATTTTATGTACCTATCTTTACGTAATATAAGAGTATTCTACACTTGTCTGGATACTACAACCTTGGCGTATAAAGGCATTTATGTTCCAGTCTTATGTTGGTTGGAAGTGGGGTGATGGTTTTGAATTCTCATGTTCTCTTGATGATTTCCGTTGGGCAGGGTCATGACAACTGAGCCCTGTGAGGACACGATTTTTGAAAGATACCTATAAATCAAAGAAAATTCACACTTCATGGAGGATAGCACACATGCATTAATAAACTTTGATGCGTCATTATCAAAGTAGTCTTAAAACTCTGACAAAATATAATATTACGTAAGAGATGAGATCTGATTTAACAACTTTATCCGTACAATATATTTCCATCTCTACGATTCTTCTTCTTCGTCATCTTCTTCTGCTTCTTCTTCTTCTTTTTCTTCTTCTTCTTCTTCTTCTTCTTATTATTATTATTATTATTATTATTATCATTATTATTATTATTATTATTATTATTATTATTATTATTATCATTAGTACCGTTTCTTTAGTGATAGTTTAAATGCCAATGGAATGATCGCACGTGTAATAGTAATATATGCCTTGTACAATATGACATATACTGTGTACATATTATTTTTATTTTTTCTAAACTCACAGTCCTCTATTGCTCTCTGTTATTCTGCTTTGCTTTTATTGCTTATGAAGGTGTTTCTGAAAAGATTGGACAGGTATTGCCTAAAAGATTGGACAGGTATGGCCTAAAAGATTGGACAGGTATGGCCTAAAAGGTATGTTTTTCAAGATTATGCATAAGATTAATCGTTGACGGAAAAAAAGCTAGATTTCTTTACTGGAGAAGTATGCCATTGATTATGGATTTCTAGTGCTGACCATAGAAGACTATAATCTGGCTACTATCCATTATAAATCATACCCAACCTCCGGTCTTTGAAGGTATTTGCCTCGCACAGTTATTATTTTGCTGATGATTATATAATCACTTTAAACTTTGTAAATTTCAAACCAAACCGTTCTTGATTTGGGAAAATAAGATCGCCAACGGCATGTTCAGTGTTAATGGATCGCTTGTTTTCAGTGTTGACGAAGCAGCCTGATGTGCATCGCAAGGTACGTATTTGTTATGCGGATACGCGCGCAGTTGAAAAAAATAAACGTTGGTAAATTTATCATGTTACAACGTGAAAAATACCAACTACTATAACCAGTAGAAGTAAAATAAAGAGAATGAAACTACAGGTATAAGATTCTCTAAATCATGCAAATGTAATGCAAGCAGAATATAGACGTTATCTTTTTTGTTAATTATATCCCACACATTCCAAGAATAATGCAGTCTGAATTTTTAAAAAAAAAAAGCTTTATAAAGAATGTATTCTAGGCAAAAATGAATTTTGCACAAGTAATGCTGTCTTTGTTAGGACAAAAGTTGTCAACCAAGAACTACATACAATGTAGATTGGGGGATATGTAGAAGACCATAAATATCTCTAGCAGAATCCAGGAACATCAGGCTGCTTTTTAGCACAGTTTCACCAGAAATTATTTTCCTATTCTAATTACTCGAACCAGTGATAAACTTACTTCCTCTAATGTTTTGCTTGTTTTCTGTTGTTTTCGTTTTTGTTTGTGTTTTTTGTTGTTTTTTCATTTGATTGTTTCTTCTTTTGTAGGGGTATATGAGCGGGTGGGGCGGGTAGCTATGCTATTTCTCAAATTCTATATTAGAATTTTAAAGCAGAAGTTACAGATGTTTTTGCAAAAAACGATCATTTTGTTTACTTGTATCAATTGTTAAAATTACTTTATCATTTTCAGCTTCCAACTTACCTGAAACAGTTTATTCAACAAATCGAACTCAAATTATTATTCATCGATTGGGAATATGAATTAATTTATAACTTACATACTTACTCTTTAATTAGTTACTTATTTTCTTATGTTCCTTAGATGAATCCAAACATGCGCACACGTTCTACATTTAATAGATAACAGTTTTAAAATACTGATGTTTTTGTTCTGATACATTTCCGGCATCATATTGTACATCGACGTCTTATTGAAAGGTTGATTCTAGCATCAATAAATTTTTGTTATTCATGTTCGCATGCAAAATCTAGACGACAATATCCCATACTCGAGTTAACACGTGATCTTAGTACAACAACTACTGTCGAAGAAGCTTACAAGCATACATATCAAAACAACCATTTTTCTATGTTCAATGACATAAACACATCTTGTCAAAGTACTCTTGTCTTGTTGGACTTTTAAGCGCTCGACATGATAGCAACTATCTTGCAAGGTAACAAACATTTTAGCATTACATAACCATACATAAATTATACAGCATATTTCAAGGACGACCGGAGTTGCTAAAGAATTTCGCAAGTAACAAACAAAAGAAAGCCTACAACTTATCATGATATTGTGTGTAAAGAAACGTATTCAGATTTTTGTTGTTTTTTTAAAAAAAAAAAAAAAACTCTCAAATAAAACCTTTGTTCAGAATTTGAATTCTGATTCATATGAGTGTCTCGATCACATACAGCGCTATTTCTTTCCATGGATATTATGATAGTTCATATGATAGCTGATGCCTTTCATAAATCCGTTATCGACATATTTCTTTACAAATCATGAAAATGAACTGAAATGCGTTTGAAGTCATTTTGGTAGATCATTAACAGCAATGTATTCTTTCCTTTTCTCTCCTTAGTGAAACAAAAAAGGGGAAGAATTTCACTCCCCTTGTTTACTTCGACGAAAGTAAAGAAACAATCTCTTCTTACCGTTGGCTTATCTTGTTAAAATACTTTGAATATGCATTTCCACTTGGTTGATCGATTTGTTCTGATCGAAATTGTTGCCTATTTGATGCTTGAAACATTGTAATAAGAAATAATTACATATTATCAGTTCCATGTCGAAATTATTACCTCTTTGATGATTGGAACATGTGTCATATTCAGGATAATTAGTCCGAAAGCCCGTCTTCGTTGCCAAGATTGATATTAAAATCTTAGTTTTTCAGTACTAACAAACAGCAAACAATCTGCGGTACATTTTTTGTTTTTATCAAAGACATTTGGATGGTCGATTTAAGATTCTCGTGTTCCTCTATTCGCTGATATTGCCTGACAGGATCTCTGACCTTGTTCAACATTACGAAATATACTTTGAGAGGAGATATTTATTGAGTAGCTGCGAAAATGATACCTGTCAAAAAAAGCTTACACAGTCTTAATTACCAATGTTCGGATCTTCCTAATTATCCTTCCTGTATTTATCTCCATCCATCCACTCTCCTCAGAAATCATAATAATCTTGTATAGCATTCGTACCAACTCATGCGTGAACCACGTCTATGGATCTGATTCCGGCATTAATTATAGCACTCAATTTACAAATACACATCCCTTCATCTTTGTCACGACACGTAACTTTGATACATTAAGAAACGTCCGCTCTTATATTTCACGCAACCTTTTAAGCAGAAAAAAGCTTGGATGGCAGTCAGTTGGGCGAAAGAATTGAGGTGGCACACCCCTCGCACTTCGCGATGAAACTCTTTTAATGGTCGTCAATATCCATCGAAGACAAGCGAAGGAACAATAATGGCTAGTAACCTCACAAAAAGATAATGTGTATTATACTTCCACTTTACTGGGGAGACAAGTTTCTAATGTTCAGAATGTATCAGTCTCTCAAATTTATTTTCTTGTCTGCAGGCATTGAATTTCAACGTTAAAAACTAGGAGAAAGGCAGCGCTTATTTGCGGAGTTGCTGTGTTTGTCAATTTCTAACTCAGAAAATTTTATGACATAACGTTTTTATATGTTTATCACAGTAACATATCCATAATTTAACTAGAAGATGTTTCGTAATAAAATGATATCATCCAAGTCATGATAACCTAGCTATTGTATTATTAGTGATGTGATGTGATGTGATGTGATTATGATTTTTAACGTAGCTTTAACAATTTTTCAGTCATATCGCTACGATGTCTGCAGTGTGGCAGTTTACAGTGATGTCTAGCACTGGGGCATCATGCTGCAGACATGTAGCATGATGTCCCACCCAGTCACATTATCCTGACACCAGGCCGACCAGTCCTAACACTAACCTCTTAATGCTGAGCGCCAAGCGAGGCAGCTGTTAGTACCATTTTTGTAAGTCTTTGGTATGACTCGACCGGGGATCGAACCCACAACCTCCCGCATCCGATGTATTATTAGTAAACGACCTTTACAATCTATAGTCAAGAAAATCAACACGCGTAATACAGATATACATAACAATGTATATTGACATTTGTTTTCATATTCAATCCATTAGTGACAAATACACTGAACTATTTTATTTAAATAAATTAAAGATGAATCTTCAATACTTTATTTTTCCGATTCCAAAGAAAACCAAAGAGAATTACAGGCTGCACTGCCACTTCTACAAACAATTAAATGTAATCGTGTAAATTAAGCAAATGTTTGACACAATTGTCACTGGAAGTCTTCGCGATCCATTGCAATAAAATTAACTGAGTATAGGTTTTACTGTTGTAACAATCAAAACTGTTTGAACATTTCGATAACAGTGAACCATAATTTGCAAAATTAGAACAGCTGGTGCCGCAAACTGTTATGAAGAGACCCACCAAGAATGGAGAGAAAGTTGAGTACAAAGAATTTTCTCACAGAACAAAACCCACTAACATAATGAACAGAAGTGCAGTTAATAAAGGTATTGAAAGTTAATTTGAGATTTTACATACAAAATTTGGGCAGGAAATAAGCGAAAGCAAAACAAAACAAATGTTAGACAGGCTTGGTTATTTAACGCTGCACATAGACAAAGTATCAACTGATCAGAGTAAACTCGTATAATATTTACCTAAAATGTTTTAAAGATAAACAAGCTTGTATAAATATAATAAAGAGATAATTTGTGCACGCTTGGTACCTCGGAATTTCAATTACAAAAAAAAGCAAACAAAATTCGATGGGCATTATCATGATTCCACATAGATACAAAAGAGCAAATAATTATTCATTTACAAGTAAGTTAGTGAAGCAGGGCAAAGTCTAAGGATAACATAGACACTGACGGTATGTAAAAAAAGGTCAAGATATTTCAATTATTCATATTAGTGCACCCTGAACCAATACATGCCTGTAAATATCTTAAGATTAGCAAATGATATATAAGTCAAATAAGTAAAAGAAAATCTATTCAAAATAGTAATATTGGGTTGAATACTAGAAGTATATCTCGAGATCGCAGTACGCCTTCATGACTATTGCAACGAAACCCAAATTAATTCAGAGAAATTACATGCAGTAGGCAATTATATTTCCTGTTGATTAAAAGAGTACCAAACCAACTGAAGCAAAACTATCGAGCACAGTTAAAGGAAAAAAGAAATATGTAACATCTCACTGAAACTTAAAGATGTACATACAATTAGGTTCAAAACTGATACAATGAGTTGTCTTCATGAAACAATATACTTAAAAAGTAAAAGGACTTTGAGATATAGATCAAACAATGAATGCTAACAGGGCTTCGACATATTGATGAACAATTCAATCTTAGTAAAATTAATGGAGAACAGGAGAGAGAGAGAGAGCTTTGGATGTTAAACATAGTTTTAAAAATGTATCAGTCTTATCGCGACAATGTCTGCAGTGTGGCACTTTACAGTGATGTCTAGCACTGAGGCATAATGCCGCAGACATGTAGCGTCATGTCCCACCCAATCATATTATCCTGACACCAGTCCTAACACTAACTTCTTAATGCTGAGCGCCTATAGAGGCAGCTGTTAGTACCATTTTTATAAATCTTTGGTTTGACTAGGCAGGGGTTCGAACCCGTGAACTCCCGCAGCTGAGGCGGACGCTCAAAATACTTAGGCCACCGGAGCGGTCTTCAAGGATAAGCTAAAAGGCACACCAGTTACAGAGTTCTGAGATTAAGAGTCACACACTATCCAAAGCAGCACTGAGTTCCTATGATGATCAACACTGTGTGTTGGTTATTATAAACACTTTGCATTCTAGAGACGTAATCGACAAAAAATACAATGTAATGAAAAGGAAATTCCATTTTCATTCAAAGTTTGCTCCCTTTGTTCTGTTACAAAGTAACTACACTTTCTAACAAGAAATCAGTAAAAAAAAAAATCCGTACCCAATCACTAGTTTTAGATTAGTATTCACCGCGACCTTTGGAAGTGAGGCCGTACCCAGAACTGCTTGGATACTTCGATCTCTATCCGATCTATTCGACTAGTTTTCTAATCCGATCTATCCGATCTATTTAATTATCTTTTTTAATTTCAAGACACCAGACATTTCCAATGCTATTTATAAACACTGTTTTTCAGACTCAAGATGAAAAGTGTTTGCTTATATTTCAAAATGTGTGATTAGTGTTTTGTGCATTTTTTTATCATCTTTAAATTACCTTAAATCACAAAGTTCGACTTCCAACCTTCTTCGCTCTGTTTTGACTGGACGTAGATGTTACTTCGTTCATCGTAACTCCTGAATATGTATTGAGATTTAAGTGAAATTATTCAAATTTTCTTAAACTGTGATCAGTGTAGGAGAAAACTTAGATTGCAATTTGTGTACTTCCAAGTCATCAGTCTTTTGGACGTCTAGAAGTTTCTGGTTCTGTGATGTCATTGACACAAGCGGTGACGAACAAAATCAACCAATAAACTCAATCTTAGAACAAACCAAGAATTTTTTCTGATACATGAGGATATAAAATTTGGCTCATATATGTGGTAACACTCTTTTAGTGACAAAACTGGCAGCAAGATATTAGAGAATTTACACATATTTGTACAATAGTTTAATGACGTTTACCAGATGCAGGTAGTTTTGCGTGAGTTTGCAAAGCAAAAAATGATACCGGAATAATGCGACTATGATATTTTGCTCTACAGCAGTAAACGTAGGAGAACATGCAAGGAGGACATTATTTGCTGAAATTCCTTTCCTTTAATGTCTTGTTGTTATTAGTCGTATCGTTAGCAAGAGGATTACTAGCTAGAGAAACATAACAGAAAGGGTGGTAGATAAAGGCGGGAGTAATTTTTTAATATTTTCATTGATCCAACACAGCTGGTGCTTAAGCCTAAAATGTTTCACTTGGTATGAAACGCACTTAACTAGCTTAATAAAAGAACTCCAGCATGAGTAAGGATTTAAGGCCTTCTTAATGCATTTTGGGGGACTTCCGATTCATGCTGATTGCGTTATTTATGCTTTGTACTCTTCGGTATCATCGGTATCTATACTCATTTATTGTCCGTGCTTTTTGTTCCAAACGGACCTTTCATGGGACATGCATCAACACTGGCTACGTAAGTCAACATTTATCGGATCAATCCTCTTTAGCAAAATGTGCAAGAAAGTGCCAGCCCTTAAAGGGAACGTTATTTTTCCAGTAACCCATGTTTCCATTGATTCAGAGAATAACTTTAGAAGTAAGGCTGTATGGAACTTTTTGAGCCTGGACTTGTTTTTATCACTCTTGGAATTTGCTAAATGAGACATTAATGATATAAATGATGTGGAGTAATCCTATTATTTCTTTTGAAACAATTTTAAATCTTACTTAATTCATGGAGTAAAATAATCTTATAATGGTAATAACATGATTTAAGTTATACCATAAATATTATGTTACAAATTAATGTTTTAGTCCTCTGGTATTTTTCTCCGTTATATTTAATGAAGCTTTTCAACAAGCATGATAATAAAAATAATAATGGTAAAATGTCCATGTTAATAAACGTATTAGTCTCTCCGTCTGTTTACCTTTTTTACCTTTCTTTCATTTTAATTTTTGTTTCTTTTTCATTTAATTTTTGGTCGTACATATTTTAAGGAAAGATGTGGAATAAATAATTTCTCTAAGAATCGTGGACGGGCAACTTGACAAAGATTGCCACTGTATCTACGCAAGAAATTATATAGAGAGTCTCAGTTCATTCAAAAGGCTGTATTATAAATATAGTAAGGCTGTATTACAAATATAGTAAGGCTGTATTACAAATATAGTAAGGCTATATTACAAATACAGTTAGGCTGTATTACAAATATAGTAATGTTGTATTACAAATATAGAAAGGCTGTATTACAAATATAGTAAGGTTATATTACAAATATAGTAAGGCTGTATTACAAATATAGTAAGGCTATATTACAAATACACAAAGACTGTATTACAAATATAGTAAGGCTGTATTACAAATATAGCAAGGCTGTAGTACAAATATAGTAAGGCTGTAGTACAAATATAGTAAGGCTATATTACAAATACATAAAGACTATATTACAACTATAGTAAGGCTGTATTACAAATATAGTAAGGCTATATTACAAATACATAAAGACTATATTACAACTATAGTAAGGCTGTATTACAAATATAGTAAGGCTGTATTACAAATATAGTAAGGCTATATTACAAATACACAAAGACTATATTACAAATATAGTAAGGCTGTATTACAAATATAGGCTGTATTACTAATATAGTAAGGCTGTATTACAAATATAGTAAGGCTATATTACAAATATGGGCTATGTAAGGCTATATTACAAATATAGTAAGGCTATATTACAAATATAGTAAGGCTTACAAATATAGTAAGGCTATATTACAAATACATAAAGACTATATTACAACTATAGTAAGGCTGTATTACAAATATAGTAAGGCTGTATTACAAATATAGTAAGGCTATATTACAAATACACAAAGACTATATTACAATTATAGTAAGGCTGTATTACAAATATAAGGCTGTATTACAAATATAGTAAGGCTATATTACAAATATAGTAAGGCTGTATTACAAATATAGTAAGGCTATATTACAAATATAGTAAGGCTGTATTACAAATATAGTAAGGCTATATTACAAATACAGTAAGGCTATGTTACAAATATAGTAAGGCTATATTACAAATATAGTAAGGCTATATTACAAATACACAAAGACTATATAACAAATATAGTAAGGCTGTATTACAAATATAGTAAGGCTGTATTACAAATATAGTAAGGCTATATTACAAATACAGTAAGGCTGTATTACAAATACACAAAGACTATATTACAAATATAGTAAGGCTGTATTACAAATATAGTAAGGCTGTATTACAAATATAGTAAGGCTGTATTACAAATATAGTAAAGCTATATTGCAAATATGGTAAGGCTGTATTACAAATATAGTAAGGCTATGTTACAAATATAGTAAGGCTATATTACAAATATAATAAGGCTATATTACAAATACAGAAAGGTTATATTTCAAATACAGAAAGGCTATATTACAAATACAGAAAGTCTATATTACAAATACAGAAAGACTACATTACAAATACAGAAAGGCTATATTACAAATACAGAAAGGCTATATTACAAATACACAAAGACTACATTACAAATACAGAAAGGTTATATTACAAATAAAGAAGGCTATATTACAAATAAAGAAAGGCTATATTACAAATACAGAATGGCTATATTACAAATACAGAAAGGCAAATACAGAAAGGCTATATTACAAATACAGAAAGTCTATATTACAAATACAGAAAGACTACATTACAAATACAGAAAGGCTATATTACAAATACAGAAAGGCTATATTACAAATACACAAAGACTACATTACAAATACAGAAAGGTTATATTACAAATAAAGAAGGCTATATTACAAATAAAGAAAGGCTATATTACAAATACAGAATGGCTATATTACAAATACAGAAAGGCTATCTTACAAATACAGAAAGGCTATATTACAAATACAGAAAGACTACATTACAAATACAGAAAGGCTATATTACAAATACACAAAGACTACATTACAAATACAGAGAGGCTATATTACAAATACAGAAAGGCTATATTTCAAATACAGAAAGGCTATATTACAAATACAGTAATGCTATATTACAAATACAGAAAGGCTATATTACAAATACACAAAGACTACACTACAAATACAGAAAGGCTATATTACAAATACAGAAAAGCTATATTACAACTACAGAAAGGCTGTATTACAAATACACAAAGACTACATTACAAATACAGAAAGGCTATATTACAACTACAGAAAGGCTATATTACAAATACAGAAAGCCTATATTACAAATACACAAAGACTACATTACAAATACAGAAAGACTACATTACAAATACAGAAAGGCTATATTACAAATACAGAAAGGCTATATTACAAATACACAAAGACTACATTACAAATACAGTAATGCTATATTACAAATACAGAAAGGCTATATTACAAATATAGAAAGGCTATATTACAAATACACAAAGACTACATTACAAATACAGTAAAGCTATATTACAAATACAGAATGGCTATATTACAAATACAGAAAGACTACATTACAACTACAGAAAGGCTATATTACAAATACACAAAGACTACATTACAACTACAGAAAGGTTATATTACAAATACAGAAAGGCCATATTACAAATACAGTAATGCTATATTACAAATACACAAAGACTACATTACAAATACAGTAATGCTATATTACAAATACAGAAAGGCTTATTACAACTACAGAAAGATTATATTACAAATACAGAAAGGCTATATTACAAATACAGAAAGGCTATATTACAAATACAGTAATGCTATATTACAAATACAAAAAGGCTATATTACAACTACAGGAAGGTTATATTACAAATACAGAAAGGCTATATTACAAATACAGAAAGGCTAACCTACAAAACGCTGTATTCGTCATATCCTATTTCTATTTTGTCTGCTTAATCTACACCTTGATAGGCGCAATCAATTATTTTGTATACATTAATTCAGAGTAATGATGTTCAAGCAATTTCTAAATGAATTTATAAAGTATGAATTATATTCTTTAAAGTTAAACATTAGATATTTTAACATATTACCTAGAATTGATTTATTAACGTAGGTATCAATTTTTCTGTTTTTACGAAATATTAAATTTTTCTTGTCAGTTAAATATGTAAATTTGGGATGGTGTCCTACTGTTTCCATAGTAGAATTATTGTCGACTGGTTGTTTCGATAGCAACCACGAAATCGCAAAAATTCACAAAAATACCTGTAACATCACCGCATTTTGTGATTGCTAAATAATTTACATCATTAATAAAACCAGTTTTTCAATTGTTCTCTTTTAATTTTCTTTTCTTCACATTTTTCACACGGGGTTTTCAACATGTTTTGAAAGCTTTAAATTCTTCAACGCTCTCATTTCTTACTATCTCCGTTGCAACTTTATACATTTCTGGCTGTTTGGTCATGTGATGAAAAGTTATCAAATTCGACTCACAAAACAAATGTATAAAACGATTATAAAGATTGAAACAAAATGATTAAAGTTTTAAAACATTTTCGGTCTAATTATTTTGTATAAGCAAGAATATATTCAATTTTGTTGCTAATACTTGTGCAGTTTTTCTTTTGCAGGCTAGGGGTTTTGGAAGATTGGTTTTGTGGAGTTAGTTTCGTTATCACGAGAAGTTGATTCTAACAGAATACAATAGGAGGATTTGGCGCTTAAAGTTATGAAGCATTTCGGTTAACTATTTGTTCCAAGTCAATAACTTCTAACCTGTTCCCGTACATCATACATATATTTCTGATTTCACACGTGTTTATGAAGATTTATTTGGTGTTAGCTTCAGATAATAATAATCTGAAGATTGTTTGTTAAATAGTTTGTCAGATGCTTTTGTTATTATTTTGTGACAACTGCATTGTTTAGTCTAATGGGATCGGGGTTTGGGGGATTTTTACTTGAGAACAATACTCGATACATAACGGCTCGACAAGACAAAATGTTTTATATCATTGAACGTTTCAGTCTGCCCTATGTGTCAAATTTTTTTAACCTAGTGTCTATTTTGATTCCTTTCTTTCAATGAGTCGCTCCCCACTTTTTTCCATATCACCCCACCACCACCACTGAATCATAGAGGTGAAACAAATCTCATTTGAATATGTTGATTTAATCTCATTTATTGAAACTATCAATATTCTGGCTCTGTAGTCATCGTCCATTGTATCGAACGTTGAAACCAATATCCCCTTTCGTTCGAGGTTTCTGTAGTCATCGTCCATTGTATCGAACGTTGAAACCAATATCCCCTTTCGTTCGAGGATTAATAAAGCGCTTTGACACTATCATATACGTATTGATCAACTGATAGATTTTAATCAGATGAAGCATTCGAAATAAAGCAGGAAATAGCACTGACAAAGTGTTATTCATCTACTTCTTCACCTAAAATTAGACTCATCATTGGAGGATATAAAGCCTGTAATCTAATTTGTCCCAAGGCTGCAAATGCTTGTTTATCCGATATGGACTGCTTTGGTAATGAAACCCTGTCGGGCAGTGTCTGTATTAAAGTTGTCCATTTGATTCAGGGTTTGATAAATCAAATCTACCGAAACGTTTTACTGAGAGTACCTGTCAAAGAAAGAAGAAAACAAACAAAACAAACATCTCCAACATAAATGCATCAGCTAATTTTGAAATGATGTCGTTTTTATTTTCTAAGTCTTGTTTGTACGGCTACCTGATGTAATCAAGAGAAAGATTGAAATCACTTATGCATAATGAGATCAAAATAAACTTTGTGAGATATTTAAATTGGTTCATGCTTTGTTACATGAAATCGTTTGTTGGCGTTGCGTTGTTTGATAAATAATTCAATTTATCGTCTTTAAAAAGGCATGTTCAATATGACGTCCTTGCTATCTAACGAATTCTATCAAAACGAGATTATGTATAACTGACAGATCTTTTTTCAAAACATGTTCTTTTAATTTATTCTAACATAAATGTAATATTTACGTTGATCTTTATTATAAAACGCACAATTTCTTAAATAATTCTCCACAATGACGGAGAAAAAGATACAAAAAATCTATGCCTGCAATAAGAGCATTTATTAAACTTTTTTTCAACCCGTATATCAAGTTAAGGAATCAATGCATCGCTCAGCCAAACATCGATACAACGCACAAAGGTTTCGTGCAGAATTGTTTTAAAATCAGTCTCAGCGTGAGACAATG